>NW_020769798.1:0-42086 GCF_900518735.1 Pseudonaja textilis | reverse complement strand
AAGGAAGGAAGGAAGGAAGGAAGGAAGGAAGGAAGGAAGGAAGGAAGCTGATGTAACACTGTGAAAAACAGACTTGTGCTACAAGGATGAAAAATTGTTTTGTATTGTGATTTGTTAAAGGAAGGAAGAATGGAAGGAAGGGAGAGAGGGAGGGAGGGAGTCTTTCTCCAGACTCTCCTATAGAATACAAGTTCACCTTGCTTTCTAAGATCTCTTTTATAGCCCACTGATTTATGCAAATATCATCAGGTGTTCTCCTTTAAAAGCAGAACTCTCTGATTCATGGCCATATTTTGTTCAAAGTCTAAAGGTTGAATTGGAGGAAATTTGTTTAAGGGACCATGATGAATTACTGTCTGGTTTTCTTTTTTCTGATAGCCATGTCAAAATGTGAGTACATAATTTTACAGAAACCGACAATATTATTTCTTTTTCTGAGGTATATGAATTCTAATTTTTATTTCTCTTACTTCTCTAGGGTCCCTTGCTGAGGTTCAACTTGTATCATCAGGGCCTGGAACTGTAAGACCAGGACAAAACCTCAATTTACTCTGTAAAGTTACTGGTGTTTCCATCACTGATGGAAGCTATGCTTGGAACTGGGTCCGTCAGCCTCCAGGGAAAGGCTTAGAATGGATTGCCAGAATCTTCCCCCATAATGGGGGAAAATGGTACTCATCTTCTCTTCAAAGCCGCACCACCATTGCTTCAGACAACTCCAAGAATGAATATTCCCTTCAGTTGAACTCCATGTCAGCTACTGACACTGCCATGTATTATTGTGCCAGAGATGCACAGTGACTGATCCTGCTGTCTCTTCTGGGCAAAAACAGGAAACTGATTCTGACTGTGCTTAACATTCAGATCAACATTCAGACAAGTGAAGTCATTTGAATTTTTGGAGGAATATAACTCCAAGAAGAACATCAAAATAAAGGACTCACTGTTGAGTCCTAAATTCATCTTGAGACTATGACATTCTACCCAATTAATCCACCTGAACTAAATTTTGGGATATCTGAGGAAACTAGTCACGTGTCATGTGCAAAGAGAGTGAAATATCAGGAATATCATTACCTTTTTTCCAACACTAATTAGGGTTTATGAACACATGTACCAACATAACCACATAATTTAGAGACTAATTGCAATAGGAGCTGTTCTTCAAATAATATTTTCCATTACTTTTCATTTCCACCATATATCAAAGGAAAGAGAAGGTTATCTATAAAGGTCTCTCTTAGATGAACTCCATCTGAGTAAGAAAGGAGTCTTGGAGGTCTTCTAGTCCAGTGGTTGCCAACTTTTTGGACTTCAAAATCATAATTCTAAACCCCAGGGACCACTAATATGAATTTTGACTGATGGTGGCTTGCTGACATTGGTGGGAGAAAGAGAGAGATCTGATCTCACGTCTCTCCCTCCCTCCCTCCCTCCCTCCCCTTCTCTCTCTCTCTCTCACCCACACACCCACACCCACAAACACACAGAGGCAGGGGTGGGATTCAAATTTCTTAACAACCGGTTTTGTGGGCATAGCCTAATTTGTGGGGGTGGCTTGGGAGACATGTGACTGGCTAGGCATGGCTTGTATGTAAATATTATGTAAATATTGATATTTTTATTTAAAAAAGAGAAACTTTTACCGCAAATCAGGCAAATCAGGCATGCAGATTGAGTTGCTCACAGAATCACAGATTCACTCAGAGATCTATCTGCCATCAGCTACCTGAGTCAGCACTGAATAATGGAACTTTCAGGCCTAAGGAAGTTTCAGCTCTGCTTAAAAGAACAGCTGATGGTCAGGTGAAAAAAAAGGAAAAATAGCAACTTAGGAGGCAAGTTTGTCAGGTAAGGAATGACTGGGCAGGGAGGGTTCCTATGGGCCATGTGGGCCTTGTGTTCCCATGCAGCCTGGATTAATTGCTATGGGGGGTGCTCTTGGGGTGACATTTCTCTGCGGCCCACCAAAATGTTCTCACAGACCACCAGTGGGCTATGGCCCACCAGTTGGTGATGACTGTTCTAGTCCAACTCCCTGCTCAGGCAGGAAACCCTACATCATTTCAGGTTGGTTGTCCAAGTGGAGAGGGGTGGGGCCAGCCAGTGGCATGATTTGCCAGTTCTCCTAACTGCAAAGAGTCATGACAACTGGTTCTATAGAAGTGGTTCGAACTGGTAAAATCCCAGCCCTCCAGTAAACACAATCTTTTTTTAAAAAACAAATTTTATTAATTTTACAAAACAATATACAGACAAACAAAGCATAGGATATAATAACGTAAGAGATCTTTTTCTGAAAAAAACAATAAGACATCTTATTTAAAGACAGAATAATTCCAAATTATCACATTTCCATATGAACACAATTTGATATATATATTTACCTTATCTGTTCAACTTCATATCTTATCCCAACTTCTCTTTATTACTCCCTTTCCTTCTATTTATTCAAATTATATTTCTATTACTTCAGATTGTATACATTTTTTATATCCATCTGTCTTATTTACAATTTCATTGTTCTCTTCCAACGTTCTTCTTACATTCTTCTAAAATTTTATTAATTCAAACGTAGACGTATAAAACACAAAACATAAATACCTAAAACTTCTTTTGGAAAGTGGCTTACCCCGGGTTATCTCTTTTTATTAATCATCTTTGTTGCTCTCCTCAGCATTCTTTCTAGTGTCTCAATTTCTTCTTTACATCGTGCTGACCAGAACTGAATGCAGTATTCCAAGTGTGGCCTTATAAATTGGTATTAACACTTCATGTGATCTTGATTCTATCTCTCTGTTTATGCAGCCTAGAACTGTGTTGACTATTTTAGCTGCTGCACATTCCTATGAAAATAAACACAAACACACATCCTTCACATTCTATACATTGAATTGAAACCCCTTGAAATTGCATTAATATTCCGCTATTCAGTAGAATTCAATTGAGAGAGTCTTGACTTACTGATTGAAAAGGCCAAAAACAGTCTCTCTTCATTTATAGTTCAGAAGAGATTTCCTGTAGGGGGCACCAAAGTGCTGCAAATCAGAAATACAGATACAGGTTGAGACCAAGCAATGATATTGGTAAATATAAACAGCAGAATATTTCTAAGACAAATGCAATTAAGAGGGCAACCTCCATGCCCCTGATTAAAGGCCTAAAGACTAAAACACATGAAGAACAGTTGCAGGAATTGGGTTTAGAGAAATGAAAGGCTAGATTTTGCAATGATAGCACTATTCCAGTCTCTGAGGGGCTACCACGATGAAGAAACTGTGAAACTTACATTTTCCAAAGCACCAAAGGATGGAAACAATGGATGGAAATTAATCAAGGAGAAATGCAACTGGAACTAGGGAGAAACTTCCTGTCAGAGAGGACAATTAACCAATGGAACGTCCATGGAGATTTTCAGTCATCCAGGTCATGGTTGTCCCAAAGGTGCTTTTTCAAGAGGCCACCGGACTTTCTGGTTTTTGTTTGGACACATTTCAAGATGAAGCAGCTTCTTAGATGAGAAGCAAAACCTCTTCAAAGAAAATCCAGAAAATCCAGTTCCCTCTTGAGCCCCTTTGGGATAACCAGTGGAACAGCTTGCCTTCAGAAGTTGTAGGTGCTTCATCACTGAAGGTTTTTAAGAAAACATTGGACAGCCACCTATCTGAGATGGTATAAAGTCTCCTGCTTGAGCAGAGGGTTGGACCAGAAGATCTCCAAGGTCCCTTGCAGCTCTACTCTAATTGATTGATTGGTCTCTTTTTTAGTTCAATTTAAGTTTCATTCTGTTTATCTGCTATTTCTCTTTTACTCCTCTCACCCCAAACCTCTTTTTTCCAGCAATCCCCAAACTAAAATTTTCAATTACTTTTCATATTCATTGCTTTACTAAAAAAGGCAGAATATTATTAAGTAGAACTCTGGGGAATTATGGGAACGATGGCAAATTGAATAACTTGATGGGTTTTAGTAGTCAGGAGACCAGGATTGTTGCAGCTATTAAGAATAGTGGTAGAATCTATCCATAATACTTCTTGAGATGTTTGTAAGATCCTTTTTTTTGGGGGGGGAGGAACTTTATTCAGTTTTTCACATTAAAAACAAAAATATCCTTTTAGTGGACAGCATATTTCCGGGTCATCATCTTTACATACAAATATGACAGCAATTATACATTGATATATGCATACTTAATTCTATTATTGCCTTTTCCGTTCCAAATTTTCAGTAAAGAGAGAAATAAACACATTAATTCTGGCCTCTTTCATTAATCTCAATCGATTTTATTTCATTTCAATTATTTCAAATATGATCCTTTGGTATTTGTTTTTAAACATAAAGATAAACAATATGTGTTTGCATAATAATAATAATAATAATAATAATAATAAAGTTTAATTATAAGTTCTTTCATTAATCTCAATCTAAACATCTTTTTATTTCATTTCAATTATTTCAAATATAATCCTTAATATTTATTTTAAAAATAAAAATAAACAATATATATTTGCCTAATAGTAGTAATAATGAAGTTACCAATGTCTCTCCTTGCTTTTAATAATCTATATTAAATTTATTAATTTAGCTGGTTCTTTAGTCTCTCATATTCCCTTTCCATTACACATTTTTTTTGTGAATTCTAAATTAATACAAATTTTAACACACCCACACAAAAAGAAAAAAGAACAAATATAAGTTTCCCCTCTTTTACCATTTTGAGTGTGACACCTTAATGATTAGAATATACTTTTATTCCCTCATCTTAATTCCCAATAAACCATTAATCATTACATCTTTTCAGTTGGATTCCACAGCATATTTCCCCCTCCCCTTTAATAAGAGTTATCAGTTTCTATATTACCCTATTTTCTAAATATTTTTAATTGCAGAAATATTATTACCCCTTGTCACCCTGTGGAATCCCCTTTTTAATTCATCAACCATTATCTCTGAAAAAGCAATATCTTTTCAACGTTTTACTAGTTCTGTGTTTCTTTCTTTCACACGCCTGTTTCTTACTGCTTCTCCTCCTCCTCTTTTCCCCATATCTTTTCTCATTCCAATTTGTATCCCTCTTTCTTAATATCTTCCTTTCCCCCTTTCTGCTGAGTCTTTCTGCCTTTCCTAACTTCACAGGTATTCCCTCTTTTAATTGCTTTCTTAAAACTCAACTTTTTAACCTTCCTTCTTTCCCCACTTCTTTGTAGAGTTCTTTGTGTTAATTGTCTATTTAAAATGTCTTCTCCTTGAGTCAATTCCTCCTCCTCTGAGAATCTTTCTTCTTGTTCTTCGATCGCCATTTCCATTTTTTCTAGCACAAAGCAAAGTGATTCGCCTCTTTCCTGTAGTAATTCTCTCATATTTTTAAGTTCCATTTTTAATTCCCGAAGAGATATCATCATTCTTATATTTTATGATTGTTAAAGTCCACAAAAAGAAACCACTTTTACTTTCCTTCTTTCTTCTTTCAGTTTTTT
Organism: Pseudonaja textilis; assembly: GCF_900518735.1. The sequence continues at coordinate 36,609 of NW_020769798.1, read as the reverse complement.
TAAAGTTCTCAGTTATTCCAGTCCAGGGTTTATACCAAAAACATCAATCAGTCCCACAATCTTTCCTTGCTTTTTCCTTTATTCTGGTTCTGCTTTCACCTTCTAAAATTCTTACTTTGTTTCAATATTTCTGTAATGTTATATCCACACCAGTTCATTCAAAAACAGGATGCTTTCCCTTTTATTTGAACCAAATTTTTATCAAAAGGTGACACTCTCCATTATACAAAGTCCTCACCTTTTTCCCCTGTTTTTTTTATTTAAGGTTTTTCGAACCTCAATATTCCAACACAATCCAGTCTCCAATTTGTAAACTTTGTTATTATTATTCTTTGACAATCTTAAGTCCAGCTTTAGTTTTATACTTGTTTAATCCCAAATTATTTTAGTCCAATTTCATTAAATCTTTAATTCCAGCTTCTTCCTTTCCTGGTTCAAAGCCCCATTTAGCTGTCAAAAATATTTTTCTTTTTTTCTCTGTCCCTTTGTAATTTTTCCGCTCACTTTTCTTTTCTTAAAAATTTTATGTTACCTTAATCCCGAGGTACTTTTGTTTAGTTATATTGCCCAGTTGTCCCAGTTCAGATGTTATCCACCTCTTTCTTCCCTCCTGCACAAATCTTAGTCGAGCTGAGTCATCTTCTTCGGGATGGCCATTTTGGACCACCACTGCAGTCGTCTTCGGAAGGAAAAAAAACCAAGCCCAGGAGGGGGAGATGCGGCTCCCCACAATCAGACTTGCTGCTTCCTCTTACTCTGCTGCCCCTCCAAGGCAGTTTCAGCCCCTAATCAGAATGATTGGGGCTCTCCGATGAAGGAGCACAAATGATAGCCACAGAGAGTTGCGATCTACCGTCCGTTGGCAAGGAGGCTCCGCCTTTTTCCAAGTAGTACAGTTAATAAATATAGTCAAGCTATGATTAAATAGACACAAAATTTTGGAATATCTGAGGAAACTAGTTACGTTTCCTGTGCAAAGAGAGTGAAATATCAGGAGTAACAGCATCCTATTTGTTTTCCATCATTAGTTAAAATTTTTGAACCAATGTGCCAACAAAACCACATAATTAAGGGACTAATTGCAATAGGAGCTATTCCTCAAACTAATATTTTCTATTAGTTTTCATTTCCACTCTATATCAAAGAAAGGAGAAGGTTGTCTAGTATCTTTTCATTGAAATCTTGGCCCTACAGTTTAATTGTCTATATTAGAACAGAAGCAATTGCTATGCTGTTGTGAATAGCTCAAGAATGTCAGTCTACACTCAAGCCATTGTTATCTAGACTTGCCATAATTCTGAGACATTTGAGGAAATGTCATGGGTCAAAACAAAAACCTCAGGAACAACAACTTTCCACCTGTATGAGTACACTAGGTATTTTTTCTGAATAGCTAAGTGCCAAAGAAACAGCTGGATTCAAACAGGAAGTCCAATATGGGAAATAAAATTCTTTTTTCTCTGACAAGGTATGGTTGCGGTCTCAAAAGGAACCTTTTCCTATTTTACATTATAATGAGTATTGGGAAATTTGCCCTAAGATTTTGATTGGGATTACTATTCTAACAGGCTAAGGGCTGGGTTGTAAATTTTGAAAGGGAGGGAGGGAGGAAGGAAGGAAGGAAAATGACGGACTTTATCTATATCCTCTTATTGAATAGTGGGAAATTTGCCCAAAGATCAGGATTAGGCTGACAAAAGATGGTGAAAATCTTAGTTTTCTAACAGGCATTTGGGCTGGGTTGTGAATATAGAGAGAGAGGGAGGAAAGAAAGAAGGGAGGAAGGAAAACAATGGCCTTTATCTATATCTTAGGCAAGGTGGATAGTATAGAAAATCAATCAATCAATCAATAGTATTTATAAATTTTCCCAAAAATCTAGATGGGGCTGATATAAGACTGAAAATCTGTCCTGTGCTACAAGCATGAGAAATGGTTTTGTATTGTGTTCTGAGAAATGGTTTTGTACTGTGATCTGAGGAAGGAAGGAAGGAAGGAAGGAAGGAAGGAAGGAAGGAAGGAAGGAAAGAAAGAAGGAAAGAAGGAAGGAAGGAAGGACATTTATGGACTTTATCTGTATCTTCTTATTGTATACCATTGAACCTGGCTTTCTAGGACCATCTTTATACCTCTCTAGGAATATGCAAATATCATAATGAAATATTCCTCTTTATAAGCAGGCTTCTCATTTTAGTTCTTTACATTTCCTTCAAGTTGTACATGTCAAAGTGGAGGAAAAAGACTTTAAAAGACACTATGAATTTCTTGCTGTTTTTCTTTTCTCTGATAGCCATGCCAAAATGTAAGAACCCAATTTTAGAGAAAGCAACTGATTTTTTTCCAGATGCTCGTGTATCCTGATTGTTTTTTGTCTTTTATTTCTTTAGGGTCCCTTGCTGAGGTATAACTTGTGTCATTGGGGCCAGAAACTGTAAGACCAGGACAAAATCTCAATTTGGACTGTAAAATTAGTAGTCTCTCCATCACTAGTAGTAGCTATGCTTGGAATTGGGTCCATTAGCCTCCAAGGAAAGGCTTAGAATGGATTGCTAGAATCTTTCCGAATGATGGGAGAAAATGGTTTTCATCTTCTCTTCAAAGCCGCACCACCATTGCTTCAGACAACTCCAAGAATGAATATTTCTTTCAGTTGAACTCCATGTCAGCTTCTGACACGGTCATCTATTATTGTGCCAGAGATGTGCACTGACTGATTTTGCCTGATCTTCTAGGCAAAAAAAGGAAACTGATTCTGAGGGTTTTTTTTTCTTCTTCTATGAAATCATTTGAATTTTTGGAGGACTATAACTCCAAGGAGAACATCAAAACAATAGACTCATTGTTGGAGTCCTAAATTCAGGGGTGGGATTCTACCAGTTCTGTCCACCTCTGTAGAACCGGTAGTTCTGAAGAGCAGCAGAGAAAGAGCATACATAGAACCGGTTCTATGTCTGCCGTTGTTTTGGTCCACCTGCCTGCCCGGTCTCTTACCTGTCCTTTATTTCCTGCTTTTTCAACTGCAGCTGCTTTGCACGATGCAGCTGTGGTTGAAAAAGTAGGAAAAAAGTGGTTTTCCAAATGTTGCGCACTTGCACACAGCGCTACTTAGCTGTCTGGGCAGCTCAATAGGTCATAAATTGCACCCGTGCAACTCACATGATGCAGAGCGACATAACAGAGAGTTATACTGGTTGGATCCCATCCCTGCCTAAATTCATCTTGAAGCTATGTCATTCTACCCAATTGATACATCTGACTGAATCTACTCCATTTAATTTATATGAATTTTGTAAAGCAAAACAGTAAACACAATCTTGATAGCATGGAAATGAGATGCTATTTTTGCAGCTCACTACAGACATAGAAATGGGGTAGAGCTTGCATCACAATGTCCTTAAAAAATGGAAAAAATCAGAAATGGTTGGAAAAGCTATCTGAGGTGTCCACAGATATAATAGCAGGTTTTTTTTTTCCATATCTGAAGGCTCACACAAAAAGAAAGGGTAGACTTTTTATCTAATGTCTCTCACAGCATGATCAATCCTATGCATTAAAATTACAAAGAAGGAGGAGCTTCCAGTTGAGCCCTCCTTGCCAATGGACCAGAGACCACAATCATCCATGGTTTTGATCTGTGCTCGTTCATTGGAGAGCCCCAATTGTGTTGATTAGGGGCTGAAGCTGCCTTGGAGGGGTGGTGGAGAAAGGGGAAGCCATCAGCATTGAGGGGAGCTGCATCTCCTCCTTTTGGCTGGGCAATATTTCCCCCTGAAAATGATTGTAGTGGTGGTCTAAAATGGCCACCATGAAGAGGAGGACCCAGCTGGACTAAGAGTGTGCCAGGAGTGAAGAAAGAGGCAGACAGTATGAGAGCTGGGACAACTGGGAGCAACAATTAAATAAAAGGTAGCCCAGGACTAACATAGTAAGAATTTTTAAGAAAGAAAAGAAAGCAGCAGAAACATAAAGGGAAGAAAAAAAGGGAAAATAATTTTGACAGTTGAACGGGGCTTCAAACCACGAAAGCAAGAAGCCGGGGAAAGATACTTAATTAAATTGGACTAAGATACCTTGGTACTAAATAGGCATAATTTAAGCTGGACTTAAGAGTGCCAAAGAAAAAAGAAGGGAAGATATATAATAATTGGAGATTTGATTGTTTTGGAATATGGAGGTTTGAAAAGCCCTGAATAATAAAACAGGAGAAGAAAGGTTTTACATAATGGAGAGTACCATCTAGTGGACAAAACTTAACTAAAAAAAAAAGGTCCTGCTTCTCTACGAACGTGATTAGATACAAGTAAAGGAAATATTGAAACAATAAAACAGGAACCCTGAAAAGTGAAAGTTGAATCTGAATAAAAGAAGAAGAAAAGACTGACTTTGGGATTAATTGGTGATTTTGGTACAGACCCATTGTGGGAATAATTGTGAATCTAAAAAGCCTGGAAAAGGAAGAAGAAAAATGGAAGTTGATTCTTGGATTTTAATGACTATAAGATATAAAAGTGCAATGATGATATCTCTTCAGGAACTAAAAATGGAACTTAAAAATATGAAAGAATTAGTACAGGAAAGAGGTGAATCATTGGGTTTTGTTCTAAAATCTGTGGAAAAGGTAATTGAAGAGCATGAAGAACGAACCTCAGAGAAGGAAGAGTTGATTCAAGGAGAAGCCATCTTTAACAAACATTTAACACTAAGAACACTACAAAGAAGAGGGAAAAGAAGGGGGGGTTAAAAACTTGAGATTCAAGAAGGTAACTAAAAAGGGGAATACGTGAGAAACTAGGAAAGGCAAAAAAGAAACAGCAGAAAATTAAAATGGGGAAGGAAGATATAAAGAGAGAGGAAATAAAAACTGGAGGGGGAAAATGTGGAAAAATAAAGAGGAAGAGAGACAATGAGAAACAGGAGCAGGTAACAAAGAAATATGGAAATTGTAAAATAATGAAAAGAAACTGTCTATTTAAAAGACATAGAGATAATAGCTGATTAAGAATTAAGAAAAGGGGATCCCGCATGGAGTTGAGGGGTAATATGAAAGTATTTTCAATTATAAATTAGTTAAACAATAGGGAAATACTGATTATTAAGAGGAAGGATGGACACTGATAATTTTTATTACATTTTATTACGTTATTTCTATCTTTAAAAGAAATATCAATGTTTAATAAATACATTGAAATAATTGAAATGAACTGTGAGAATGTTTAGAATGAGACTAATATCAGTGACCAGGATTAGCTAAATGGATTTTTTTTTCTTTTTCTTGTTTGAAACTATAAACAAATTTTATCAAATCGACAGCGGTAAATACAATGTGGAATCTGACTGCAAAGATATAAATGTTATGTAGTTTATAGGGGATTATTTATATTATAATTAGTTAAAAATAAATGTTTGTTGGGAATTAAAAATGAGGGAATTCAAGAATACCAAACCATTGGGGTGGCACACCCAAATTAGTAAATGGTGGGGGGGGGGGACTTATTTTTGTTTGTTCTTTTTCTTCTGTAAAAGCTTGCATTAATTTAGAATTCATGGAAAGAATCTGTGATGAAACTACAAATTTGACAGATAAAAGTATTAAAGGTAATAAATATGAAGATATGGGAATTGTATATAATCTAAATGAGGAAAGAGTATTTTGGAAAAGGCAATAAGAAGAGAATTAAGTAAAATTTGGATAAGGCATGAAGTTGAATGTAAAAGATGAATAATATAACTATTGTCATATTTGCATGTAAAAGTGGGAACCCAGAATCATATTGTCCACTGAAAAGAGCTTTTTTTGTGTGTGTGTTCTATAATGTGAAAAACTGAAATAAAACTTGTTTAAAAAAATTACAAAGAAGGAGATGACCACACTAGGCATCAAATTTGAAACAGGCCATACAATGTTGTGGTTAGTACTCTTTCAACCTTCTGTCTGTCTGTCTGTCTGCCTGTCTGTCTATCCATCTGTCTATCCATCCATCAGTCCGTCTGTCTGTCTGTCTATCTATCTATCTATCTATCTATCTATCTATCTATCTATCTATCTATCTATTTATCTATCTATCTATCTATTATCACCAATCATGTTCTACATCAAATGGAACATTCACATTTTTTCTGAGTCCAATACAATAGATTTGTGTCACCTATAAAACCCTTAATGGTATTGGGCATAGATACCTGAGAAATCTTGTCCAAATTATATCTTCTTCTTGCATCCAAGACAGTCAGAGAGGGCATGCTGCAATTTCACTGGAAAAGGAGTTTTGACTGACAGGATCTAGTATGAGGGCTTCCCCGCTCCCGTTCTGAGGAGCCATTTTGTCCCCATTACATCTGGGACTCATCCCACACAGTAAAGCAGGTAGTTTATAGATGGATAGAATTCTTTATTGGCCAAGTGTGATTGGACACACAAGGAATTTGTCTTGGTGCAAATGTTCTCAGTGTACGTAAAAGAAAGAAACAACAACAAGATTACAGTCACACACTCATAAGTGGGAGGAGATGGGTGAAAGGAAGGATGGGAGGATTATCCGATTGGATAGGGAGTTTTGACTGGCAGGATCTAGGTTGAGGTCCTTTCCCCACCTTTTATGGCATTTCTTACTTGGAGAATTGAGGCAGAATCCCAATCTTCCCATTTTCTCAGTGTGTTAAGACCTGACTTTGCCAATTATAAAGTTATAAAGATATGTTGCAGCTCTGGGGATGGATGGTGCCCAGAGGATGTTCCTGCTGTCCTGTTGACTTCCTGGTCTTCAAATTTTAACTTGATTTATTTTTTGGATTAAACTACTTTTTTATTAATGTGTGTGTGTGTTTTGTGTGTGTGTGTGTGTGTGTGTGTGTATGTATATATACATATACATACATACACAGACAGACAGATAGTACATATAGTTGAAAAGAGTCCAGAATCACTTAGGTAAGGTGAATAGTATAGAAAATCAATCAATCAATCATTAGTATTGATAAATTTTCCCAAAGATCTGTATGCTTTTGTATTGTGATCTGAGAAAGGAGGGAGGGAAGGAAGGAAGGAAGGAAGGAAGGAAGGAAGGAAGGAAGGAAGGAAGGAAGGAAGGAAAAATATGGACTTTATCTGTATCCTCTTATTGTGTACAAACTCTCCACTAAACCTGGCTTTCCAGGAGCGTCTTTATACCTTACTAGGAATATGCAAATATCAAAATTTATTTATTTATTTATTTATTTGATTTGTCAATTGTTTACAAGATAATAAGTATAAGTGTATACATAGTTATGAATACATGAAATGGGTAATGAAATATTCCTCTTTATAAGCAGGGTTCTCATTTTAGATCTTTACATTTCCTTCAAATTGTACATGTCAGACTGGAGGAAAAAGACTTTAAAAAGACACTATGAATTTCTTGCTGTTTTTCTTTTCTCTGATAGCCATGCCAAAATGTAAGAACACAGTTTTAGAGAAAGCAACTGTGATTTTTTTTTTCAGATGCTCGTGAATAACTCCCTGTCTCTTACATTTTTAGGGTCCCTTTCTGAGGTTCAACTTGTGTCATCAGGATCAGGAACTGTAAAGCCAGGACAAAATCTCAATTTGCTCTGTAAAGTTACTGGTTACTCCATCACTGATAGAAGCTATGCTTGGAGCTGGGTCTGTCAGCCTTCAGGGAAAGGCTTAGAATGGATTGCCAGAATCTTTCCCAATGATGGGAGAAAATGGTTTTCATCGTCTCTTCAAAGCCGCACCACCATTGCTTCAGACAATTCCAAGAATGAATATTCTCTTCAGTTGAACTTCATGTGAGCTTCTGACACTGCCATGTATTATTGTGCCAGAGATGCACACTGACTGATTTTGCCTTTTCTTCTGAACAAAAACAGGAAACTGATTCTAACTGATTTCTGTTCCATGCAGTAGACTACATTCAGAGAAACGAGATTTAATAGCAGTTCTTTCTCTATCTGAAAACTCAAACAAAGAGAAAGGGTTGACTTTTTTCTCATGGCACTACTGATCTTCCCTAGTTATTTGTCAGAGGAACTAGAATACAGATAGTCCCCGACTTAAAATAGTTCATTTAAATATAAGCCAATTGAAAATTATAACAGCACTGACTTATGAATCATTTTTCACATTTTTGACACTTTCACAGTTATGATCCCAGGATCAAAATCCAGATGCTTGGCTCATATTTATGATGGTTTCAGGGGTCATGTGATTCCTTTTCGCAACCTTATGACAAGCAAAGTCAATGTGGAAGTCGGATTCACTTAACAAACCTGTTACTTAAGAACTGCAGGGATTCACTTTAACATCTGTGGCAAGTAAGGTCGTAAAATGGAGCAAAACTCACTTCACAACTGTCTCACTTAGCAACAGAAATTTTGGGCTCCATTGTAGTGCCAAGTCAAGGTCTACCTCTAGATCACTTACCCAATAGAGGGTTGGGCTGTTTTATCTTTAAAATCACTTCCAGCTTTAAGGTTTAGATCAGAATTTCATGATACAAATGTGTTATTTTCCTCTTTTTCACTTTCACAGCAAAGGCCCATGTATAAGCTAAATAGCTTAGTCCACAGATATAATAGTAATCTTCCACTATCTGAAGCAGTAGTGGGATTCAATTTTTTTAACTACCAGTTCTGTGACCATGGCTTGGTGAGCGTGGTGTGGTTTGGTGGGTTTCTCAGGGGAAGGATACTGTAAAATCTCCATTCCCTCCCCACTCCTGGGGAAAGGTTACTACAAAATCCCAATCCCTCCCCACCTCACTAACCTGCTTTCAAGTTCCATTCTCCTGTGCAGGGCAACAAAAGAAGACCCAGCCAATCAGCTGGGATTTGGGAGGCAGAGAATAGATGGGGCGGGGCCAGTCAGAGGTGGCATTTGCTAATTCTCCAAATCACTCAAAATTTCCACTACCTGTTCTCCAGAACTGGTCAGAACCTGCTGAATACCACCTCTGATCTGAAGGCTCACATAGAAAAAAGTGTGAACTTATTCTTTTTTTCCTCCAAGAGCACGATCCAAATCAATGGACTAAAATTACAAAGAAGGGGGGTGCATGTTGGACAACAGGATGAACTTCTTGATTGTACAAGGTGCCCAGAAGAAGACTTATTATCTCCTGACACAGTGACAATAACAGATATGGTAATAGAGTTGGAAGGGACCTTGGACTTCATCTAGTCCAGTGTCATGGCTCCATTGGAGCCTCAGTCCATGGAGGAAGATGAGCCAAAGCTGGGGCTGACAGAGGGGGAGGGGGCAGCCTTGTTAGCTCTGGAAGAATGTGGGGAAGAGCAGGATGAGGCAGCCCAAGGTCCTTCAGGACTGGGATGGCCTACCAGGAGGGAAGAATGGAGGAAGGATGACCAAGAGAGTGGGGAAAAGAAGGTGAGCAGTGGAGATGAAGAATGATGGAGCTCAAGTGATGAGCAAGGACCATCCCATCCTGATTCCCGAGGATGGAAAGGGGAGAGGAGTCAGGAGCAGCACAGGCCAACCCAATGACTCAGGAGAAAACACCCAGCCCCTCTTTACAAGGCACACCTGAGGACTGAGACTTAAGAAGATGCTATGGGGAGGGGCGCTTGTTGGGAACAAGCCCTGAATTCATGGTGTTTTGTGTGCCATTGCCAACGTCTGGAGTTTGCTGGACTTCTTGCCTTATTGCTGCCTTGTTCCTTTGTCTCTCTGGGTTCATTGCCTTGAAGCCATCATGCTAACAGTGTTTTGCTGGACTACTCACAGCCAGAGGCTGCTGGGTGTGTGTGTGAGTGCTCCAAGACTTTCCATAAATGTGGGAGCGTTTGGTGGAAAGTTGGATCAATAAAGAGGAGCTCGAACTATCAGTTGGCTGTGTCACTTCCGTGCCTCACCCTGGATCATCACATTCAGTTCACTGCTCAAGCAGGAGAACTATACTATTTTTGGCAAATGAGTGTCCAGTATCTTCTTAAAACCTCCAGTGATAGAGCACCCACAACTTTCAAAGTCAATTTATTCCACTGGTTAATTTCTCTAACTGTTAGGAATTTTCTCCTTAGTTCTAGGTTATTTCTCTTCTTGATTAGTTTTCATCCATTGTTTATTGTCTTGCCTTCAAGTGCTTTGCAGAATAGATTGACCTCCTCTTCCTTGTTCTGTTTCAGTTTCAGTTTCAGTACTGGTCTACCCTAGTTGACAGTCATCTATCAGAGAAGTTAGAGAAGAACCTGCACCAGACATATATTTGGGCTACTCTATCTTTAAGGTCATTTCCAAGTCTGATTTTGTGATATTTTCAGACATACACAAACACACACTGATATATATAAGTACACTAACATAAACTGTTTCAACTCCTACCCTCAAAACAACACTATAGAGCACTGCACACCAAAACAACTAGACACAAGAACAGTTTTTTCCCCCAAATGCTATTACTCTGCTAAACAATTAATTCCCTACTTACATCCAGTTTTTATTGACTGTTTCCTAGTATGATTTGATTGCCTATTTGTACCCTATGACTATATTAAGCGTTGTACCTTATGATTCTTGAAGAATGTATCTTTTGTTTTTATGTACACTGAGAGCATATGCACCAAAGAGAAATTCCTTGTGTGTCTAATCACACTTGGCTAATAAATAATTCATTCATTCATTCATGCACACAAACACACCATACAGAAAGATCAAACACATTTTAATATACAATACACATAAAATAGTTTGCATACAATGGAATTTATCCATTATTTTGGTATCAGGACACTTTTTTTTGTTGTATCCAATATTTGCTAATGAAAATCTGTTAAATCATAAATTTACAATACGGTGCTTTCCACAGGATTTCTCACATTCACTTCTCTAAATTCATAGGCTTGCTTTTCATATTAGCAAAATGCTTGAAGGAAAGAGCAGCTGTAGTAGCACAGGCGACTTGAGAGTAAGGCTGGAAGGTAATGGCCCTCCCTGAGAACGTAAAAGCCAGATGAGAAACTGCAGTTCTTTGCAGAAGGCGAATAAGTTTGATATTCAAACCTCGTGGACATTAGAATATCTGAGTTGGAGTTTGGAGACTCTGATTTATTGTTTAGGAAATTTATCTGTTGTTTTTGGCAGCCTTGCAAAACCTTGGCAAGGCTCTTTCTTGTCAGAGCTAATTAGTTGGAAGCAGCCTTTTATCTGTGAAGAAACAGGATTCATAAATGAAACTAAAAGTTTGTGCTGTTACCTTTGTCTTGTGTTTACTCTCTTGGAACCAGGTTTGGGTCAGAACAATGCTTCATCTATCTTTCTCCCCCCACCCACCCACTGGATTCTCATTAATTTTTAAAGATCTCTAGAGTTCCAGAGTTCACAATAAGACAGCAAAGCAAAATGCTTCTTTTGTTGTGCTGCCTTGCACAGTCCCAGGAATGGGCACCATTTTCTGTGTGGCTGCATTGAATTGTAGCTGCTCAAAAAAAAAAGTGCTTTGCTTCCCTAACTCAAACTCTAGAGGAGGGGTGTCAAACTCAAAACCCAGGGTCTGGATCTGGCCCACAGGGTTGTTAGATCTGGCCCACAGGACTGCCCTAGAAGTAGGGAAGGACCAGCTTAAGGTGCCTCTACCAGCAAAAATGAAGTTTGTGAGGGTCACGTGTGGCTCACCCAAACTCTGTTTTACTGGTAGAGGGTTGCAGGAGGCTATCCCAGCCAAAAATGGAGCTTGCAAAGGCTTGTTTTTGTTTGCAGAATGCTCAGGCTCCACAGGCACTCGAGCAAGTGATGTCAAGCTGGTCATGCCAACCCTGACCATGATCACCCCAGGTGATCACCCCCCAAGGTCAAACACAACCCTAATGTGGCCCTCAATGAAATCAAGTTTGACACCCCTGTTGTGTCTTCAGATAGTAAATGCACAATGAGTAACTTGGAATGAGAAGGTGATATTGGATTTCTGTGGGGTAGAAAGTGGGGCCAAGGCAGGGGTGAGATTCTACAGGTTCGGGCAAACTGGATGTTAAATTTACATCTGGTTTGCTGAACCAGGAGTTGAACTGACTGACTGGCCCCACACACCCCTCCCCTCGCTGGAGTCTCTAAAGATAAATGCAGGTAAATGCTACATGGAGGGTCTGGGAGGCTGAACCAGAAGTTCTGAAAGTCTGGAAATGGGCCTGTTTCTGGCTCTTGGAAGGCCTCTGGAGCCCAGTTTTTGCCTTCCTAAAGGCCTGAGGGAAGCCTCCAGACTCTGGGGAAGGCGAAAAACAGCCAAACCAGAAGTTTCAGTAGGTCACGCCCACCATGGCCATGCCCACCCAGAAACTGGGAAGCAACCGGTTGCTGGGATTTTTGAATCCCACCACTGGCCCAAAGTCTGCAGGACCCTGAAGGATAGGAATCACAGAATGTTGATTTTTTTTTTAGCGGGAGGGTGTAGGGGAGGTCTTGGGAGGTCCAGGGCAGGGCCTATGGTAGACCTTGCAAGATTTTTCTTGGGGCTTTGAGGCACCCCATGTTTTGCTTAATGACCTCAAGTTTGTTTAACAACTGCTTTGGGAAGAACAGGGATGGAGGAGGGGGGTCATAAGGGAAATGATCAAATGGGTGCTTCATTTAATGACCATCATGACTTCCAATTGAAATGGCCAGGTTCCATTAGGGTCATGCGTCAAGGACTTCCTGTACATATTTAAATTTATGTATATTCACCAAGTCTGGATTTTCTCTAAAAGATTACTGGCAATGTCATTTCCCTTGGGGGGAAAGATGGAATGATGGGTCTTATGTTTCTATAGTGGAAATTGTCTACCAAACATTGCTCTTCATACTTTGGTTAGCATTGAGATGTCTAATAAAAATCAGGTTTTTCTACAATTAATCAATCTCCAAGCAGATGATAGTGGTCTATATCATTCCTCAAAAGAGAGAAATTCATACTGAGAAATCTCTCCCTGATTCAGCACAAAAACCGTTTGTCCAGTCAAAAAGCATTACAGCTTTGTCATTTTGCACCTGCTAGAAACAGGATGTGTTTTAACCCTCTGTTGCTGAAGTGTGAACTCTTGCCACACTTGCAGACTTAAGGGTTTTTTAAAAGCTGATTTGCCTTCCCTTCCCTTCTTCTCCTTCCCTTCCCTTCCTCTCCTTCCCTTCCCTTTCCCTTCTTTTCTTTTCTTTTCCTTTCCCTTCCCTTCCCTTCCTTTCCCTTCCCCTTCCCCTCTCCTTCTCTTGCCTCCCCTCCTCCCCTTCCTTTTCATTAAAAATAAGATTTCCTTGCCTTGCCTTGCCTTGCCTTGCCTTGCCTTGCCTTGCCTTGCCTTGCCTTGCCTTGCCTGAAGCAAACAAGCAACCAGTACACCTCACATAACAACAGAATAACAGTGTAGGACCCTGTAGAATTGTCCCACTACTACAATCTGTACCAATCATACCTTCTGAATACTTTGCAAGGGTAGCCCCAAATAGAACAAATTGCAGTAATCCAAACAAGAAATGACTAGGGCATGAATGACTGAGTGCAGGGCCTCATGATCCAGAAAATATAATGCCCACATTGCTAGGTAACACTGCAAAATCACAAGTAGGAAAAAAAATTCTATTTTCTATTTAGTAAAGCATTTCTCCTCAAATTAATTTCCTTCTTTTTAGTGGCAGAACATCTTTTTGCATTATTTCCTTTTACCCTGAAGCATTTTCAAGTGTTGTGCAAGGTTAATTGATTGCATAACACACCGTGAAAATGTGGGATAAAAGAAATACATTTTTACAGACATAAAATAAGAGATGCATTGATACAGATTTGGAGACAAATAAAGAAAAAACATTATTTGAAAATCCCAAGCTGGATATCCCGCATGGAAACATTGATCCATCCCAATACAATGGATGTAAATAAAATGGCCAGATACAGGGAAATTTTAGATAATCAAGGGAAATTAAAAAGTAGACAGGATCTGCAACAACAGGGAATAAAAATAGATTGGTGGCTGTACCTGCAAATACAAACAAAATATAAAACAGACAATGAGGAATTTGGAATAAACATTGAACCATAAAAATTAGACAGACTTTTAATCGGCCCAGATGAGAAATTATTATCAAAGATATATAAATACCTATTAGAATTAGATAGAGCAGAAGATATTGTGAAGGATCAATGATTGCATGGGCAAAAAATGTCCGACACAATATTGATTTAGAAGAGTAGGGAAAAAAATTGGAATAGAAATTACAAAATAACAAAATGGGTGGCCTATAAGGAAAATCAACACAAAATGTTTTACTGTTGCCATTTGGCATGTACAAGATTGGTTAAGATTTATCCAAACTTAAAACCAAATTGCTGGAAATGCAGACAGAAACAAAGTACCTTCTTTCATTCATGGTGGTTATGTCCCGAAGCGAAAAAATATTGGGAAATGATACAAAAGTGGCTACAAGAGTTAATTGGAAGCAAAACTGATTTTGTCCCAGAATCATTTCTTTTAGGGATAATAAAAAGGAATTACAATATAAAGATAAAGTATCTGGTGTTACACGTATTAGCAGCAGCAAGAATTTCCTATGCGCAGTATTGGAATAAAGACTCTACACCACCTGAAGGTTTAATAATTAAAAAAAATCTTTGAGCGCGTGGAAATGGAAAAATTAACCATGGAATTAAAAGGCGAAAGTAGACATGGAATACTATGCAATATGGAAAAATTGATATTACTGGATTGACAATAAAAACAAGAAAAGAAAATGTATATAATAGATATAGAGGGTATAGAAATAGTATGTACAGGTTGTATCAGAAAGGATAAGTAAATGTATACAAAATGTCACAGTACTGTTTATTAAGTAATGGAAATATATAAAAAAGAAAAAACTCAATAAAGTATTATTTAAAAAAAAAACACAGTGAAAAAAAATTACCAGTGAAATTTTGGGGTGAAAATTTGATTCTTCTTTAAGATGATGGAAGATTCTATAATTGTGCCACATGGAATTATTGAAGCTATAATGAGAGTAACATAAGAAATCCAGAGGCCAAACTAGACCTTGACGCCTTCAAAAGTTTTTCCCAGTGCCATAAAAGGCATGAGCACAAGAATAGTGGGACTTACATGACTGCAGCAAACATATCATTTAATTCACTAAACTGAATATTATTTTATTTTTATTTTAATGACACTGTAATCCCTTGCATTGGGGACTGAATGGAGCACTTCCTGGCTGGATTCCCTTCTTGATGCCTATGCCAAGTTCACAGCAATTACTCATTGCACCCAGGGAGAGAAATATCAAACTGCTGATTGTGAGGCAAGAGCTCCATTTTTAGGCAATTGTTGGGGGCAATATGCTGACTCTGTAAACTGCTTAGAGAGGGCTATAAAGCACTGGGAAGTGGTGTATAAGTCTAAGTGCTATTGCACCACTTTATTATTGTTATTATTATTTTATAATAATTTATTTATTGGCTTATTAGTTTGATCACCTTACTAGACCTGGAGGCCTTCAAAAGAGCTGCCATCATTAAAAGGCATGAGCACGAAAAACAGAAAAACTTATATGACTTCAGCCAACTTTATAAAAATTCATGAAGTGAATTTTATTATCTGTGTTAGTAACAAATTTCATGCATACTGGAGTACAATTTGCTGCAATGTTGATTTGAACACATGTCCTTATTTAATCAGTGCTCTTTTCATGTATCTAATGATTTCAGCCTTTACTCAAAGATAACTTTTGCTCTTTATCCACTGGAATCTAATTTCTTGGGTTTTTTAAAAAAAATATTCATTTATATCTTCAAAGTAGTATTAACTCCTAGCAAATGCCTGGATAAGTCCAGACATTTTCATTTATTTATTTTTTACTAATGCTTTATCACACACTGGCATGAGAGCTCATAGATGACCTACATGGTTTTCTCAGAAATAAAGATAATGCTTAATGCTAGGCCTTTGTATTTTATTTTATCTTATCTTTTAATATTTTATTCCAGTTCGTTTTTATTTTCTTTTGACATAAAAATGTGGTGATATATTTTTGCCTAATATAAAGTTGACAAGAGGTGCATAGATTTGTCGGTCTAAGGTCTGCAAAACATAATTAAATGAACTAAGAATCTGCAAGAAGAATAAAATTCCAAATTATTTTTGGTTTGATATGATTTGATACACCTGTATTGCTTTGAATCTTGGTCATGGTTTGCATTTTGAAAAGTCTATTTTTTCATACTGGAATATGCACTTTAAAAAACACAATTCCTGCAATATTTTCACAGAGGGGATATTTTCTTAAGAAGCAGAAAGAGGACTGCAGATTGCTAATTACCTTATCAGAAAAGTTAGATGTGAAGAAGGGGGAGATAATGAGAATTACCAAGAGGGCATTTCAGCTTCTCTTCTTCAGGCGTTGTCCCGACAACACAAATCACTCTATCATTAAGTGATTTTCTGATGTGCAATTACAACACAGAGAGTCTAGTTGACTAACTGACATCAGTCCTGCCAGGGCTTGCGTTAATTCTTGGGTTGAATCGAAAACTAAAAATATGAATGATATATTTACTGACCAGAAGAATGCCAAAGTAGGATAACTAATGCCCAATTCAACAGACAGCTTATTATGCCATTGTTTATTTTCCAAGATAATGTCTGCAATTTGGCTTTAGATGTTTCCCCACCTCAGTATTGAGAAGAAGACCAGTTCTAGGCCTTTGAGATTTACAGTCCCCAAGTGAGTTTCTCACAAACTATCTGATCTCTTTTCACAGCTGAGATTCTTTCAACTTTCTCTTAGACTTTCTGATATGTAAACTGAATGGCTTGGAGGACATGAGAGTGGTTTAGAGAAATCAAAAAACACACAGAGACAGACAAAAATACACACACAAATTTTATTTATATCTCTAGAGTCACAATGTGATTTTTCCTGCTGCTGAAAAATGTGCAGCTAAAGCTAGGGTTGACACTCTCAGCATTATATACTGTATTTAAAAATGGGATTAAAATGATAATATTAATAATTGATAATTAATAATAATTTTCTGTCCATATATGTTTTTAAAACTGACACACATTTTAAAAAATGACACACAAATCTATTTACTTATAGAGCTATCATTTAAGACATGCATTTGTACACACACACACACACACACATATACACACACAGAGTATGTATGGTTATCCTTTAAATTTGTATGCATATATGTGGGTGTTCATCCATATACATTTAAATACATTGGCCACACAACTCCAATGAACTTGTTATCCTTGTTATAGTTATCCTTTAAAATGTTTGTGTGTATGTGCACACCTGCCCAAGCTTACAATGACAGGGGCACTTCAACTTCCCTCACGTGCCTACTTCTTCTTCCCTCATCTATGCCTTTTAGTCCACATTGTGCAATGTAAAATAGTCCCAGAAAGGCGTGGCTATGGGACTGCTTGCCACACCCACAAAAGCCCCAGGTGCCACTGTCCAACCCAGATTGTGGCAGAAAAACTTTGTTTGCCAATCTGGCTTGTCAATGTGTTTACAATGTGACTACGATTGTGAGACAACCCAGGAGCAAAACACAAAACACAGAGACTTTGTCTTTTAACAGTAGTTTATTTACAAGACTACTATATTCATAGATGTGTTAGGCAAGTACCAGGCAAGCAATCAATCTTCAAGTCTACACAGAAAACTACAATGGAGATAGAACACAAGGAGAGAGAGAGATGCCCTCTCATGGCCTCCCTTATATAGACAGCTTCTTAAAGAGACAGTACCCTGCTGACTCATCATCTTTGCTTACAGCCTTACAGCTTTACAACAGCTGGTCAGCTATTAAATCTTCATTATCTTAACATGCTTTCTATCCCAGTTCTCCACACAGGTCTTTCTTTTTTTGCGTCCTCTAACATGGCCAAAGCAGAAGTGCCTTGCTTTCTTTATGGAACCATTGATGAACATACAATCATGGGATTAAGTCTCCATTTGTGATGTGTTATACTTCCTTTGTGCATCCATTATATATTACTTGGGTCATGAGAGAAAGCTGTGTTGAACTGGTGAAAGGGAGGCCAAATTGAATTCTAAAATCCAGTAACAATTTGAAAATGCAAAGGGGCAAACATGGTTACAGTGGAAGTTTCCATTTTTAGAAAATTTTCCATTTTCAGGAAATAAAGAAACTTTACACAGAAGGTCAAAGAAATTGTCCCAGTTTTAATAAGCTAACAAAAAAAATGCAATATATTTGTATTTATCAGTCAGGCCCTCAGAGTTTCTAATCCTATTATTTTAAGTGTGCCTGCAAGGCTTACTTTCCTTGTCTTTTAATTATCATGTGTCTTCTCCAGTGTTTAGTTAAGAGAAGATGGTGTTCACAAATAGACCATCACACCCCCACATACCCTTTTATTACATAACATACATGTGATTCATATAAAAAAAGGGGCTTCTTATCAGTCCTACTAGGAAATGAACCTAGACCAGGCTATCAATTCCACAGTAAGGAGAAATCAGATTAACAGGGTTGGAAGGGACCTTGTAGGACATCTAGTCCAACTCTCCACCCAAGTGGGAGACCCTACATCATTTCTGACAAATGGCAGTCCAATCTCATCTTGAAAGCCTCCAGGGATGAAACTTTCACAACATCCAAAAGCAATTTTTGTTCCATTGGTTGATTATTCTCACTGCCAGAAAATTTCTCCTTATTTCTAGGTTAAATCTCTCCTTGATCAGTTTCCATCCATTATTCCTTCTGGTCTTCAGATGCCTTGGAAAATAGCTTGAAGCCCTTTCTCTCTGGAGCAAACCCTCAAACATTGGAAGACTGCTCTCATATCACCCCCTAGTCCTTCTCTTCACTAGACTAGCCATGCCCAGTTCCTGCAACTGTTTTAGCTTCCAATCCCCTAATCATCCTGGTTGCTCTTCTCTGCACTCTTTCTAGAGTCTTAGAATCTTTTCTGTAGTGGGGTGACCAAAACTGGATGCAGTACTCTAGGTGTGGTCTTACTAAGGCTTTACAGAATGGCATTAGATAGGATAAAGCTAGTTTTACAGAGATTAAAAATAATAGAATATTGCAAATTTGGTTGTTCTGAACCTCCCCCTTCATTTTATACTCCAGTAAATCCAGAAAGCATCTGTCTGAACAGCTTCCAAATATTATTTCATTGTTCTGGACTTTTTCAGCCCATGTTGGCTAGGAAACTTTCTTTTTTTATTATTAATTTTTTTTATTAGTTTTCAATAAACAAACATACACAAACAAAACAAAAAATGAAAACATAAAACTTCTTTTTGGAAAGTGGCTTAGTCCAGGGTTACATCTTTTTGTACAGAAATAAGGCAAATTCATGCTTACTTTATATACCATTTCATATCTTATTTACCATTCTACATGTTCTATATAGCTTCTCCCCTCTTTTCACTCTCTTAATTCTATCTTATTTATTTCATCTCAATTTAAATCATTATGCTTGTATCATCTGTCTGTTCTATTTAAATTATCTATTATCTTTTCTTATTAACACAAAATTTCTCCTGTAATCACTGATTGAAGTATGACACCTTTATATCTTTCCCCTAAATTTAACACTTAAAATAATATATAATTTTCGTTCTGATTCTGCTTAGTACATTCTAAAGCTATGTACTGTATTTTAAAATAGGAAAATAATAAGTTTATAATATAATTAAAACAATAATCCATAGAAAATTAAACTTTATCATTAAATCTTAAGCATTTTACACATTCCTTTTAATATTTTATCCCATTTTATAATCATATAGTGTTCCAATTTTCTAACATTATTTCAAATACAAATACAATACAGTCTTATGTTCTTTTTCAGAATCTCTTTTTAAATTATATTTTTACCCATTATCTCTGAATAAATCCTGTTTCTTTACATCTTGTTTCAAACCTTTATAACTTCTCTTCCTTTTTCCACCTTCTTTCTTCTCCAATCTAGCCTTTCTACCCCCCCATCTCTTGATCTCCACCCTCTTAATCTCCACCCTCTTCTATATTCCTCTTTTCTGTTGCTTTCTGACATTGTATCGATTTTTCACCTTATTTTTCCCTTTTTTGGTTGTTTTTTTAAGTCTTAAATTCTCCATTCTCTTTCCCCTCTTTCCCTTCACTTCCCCAACTAAAGTTGTTTGTTCATTAAAGATGGCTTCTTCTTCTTCATCCCAACCTTCTTGCTCTTGTAATTGCTGATAGGTAGAAATCACCATTTCTAAAAAATGAAAAACAGATCCAGAAGAGCCCTTCCCTTCTTGTTCCTCTTCTTTTAGCTTTTTAAATTCCATTTTCAGTTCATCAACAAGTAATGCCATTGTGTAAAAGTTTTTTAAACAACCCAAAAGTCTTTTGTCTTTCAAATAATAATTTTCAAAGGTCCCAAAGTCACCAAGCAATCCAAATACACACAGTCTGTTTCATTTAGCACTTTCTTCTTTTTATAATTTCTCTTCCTGGGGTACAATTCAATTGTAAAGTTCCAAAATGTATCTTTTAGAAGTCTTGTTACAATTTAACTCTAGTCTTATAAGTTCCAAGCAGCCTCCTCCAGCAAAATCTTAATATTAATTCTTTTCCTCTCCCTTCCCACTTATAGCAAAAAAAAAATTTCTTTTCAATGTTCAGAAATCTTCAATGTCCCTTGGCTTTAACTTTCAAATTTAATTACCTGCCAAAATGGCTTTTTCCGATTTCCATCTGCTATCACCGTAAGGAAGGAGAGTGAGAAAAAACAAACTTTCCCTTTTAACTTTTAACCGCCGCTTTTCCCAATCTTCTTTGGGAACGATGTATCTTTGATGAAATTAAAATTCCAGGGTATTTAAATGCTACTTATTATCCCGGTCAGCCAGAACTTTCACTTTCTCAGCTTCCTCCTGCACATCCTTATCCGTATGAAAGTTTTTTTGTGGCGGCCATTGCTGACCAGAAAAAGAAGTTAAGCCAGCTGAGGAGGGGGTTGCGATTCCCACGGACCCCTGCTGGATCTCCCCTGTCTTCATTACCTCTACGGGTAACTATTATCCCCCAAATCCGGCTGGATCAGGGGCACTCCAGCAGCGAGCGCAGCAGAAACTGCACACGATTGCAGATTCCTGCTGCCGCCGAAGCCTTACAAACCGGAACTCCACTAGGAAACAGTTTCTGCATTCTACCATAAGATCATACACCCTATTTTCAACATTTCTATTATGTAGTTGGTTTGTGGTCATCATCTTGACTTTTTTGATTGTCTGCAGATGGTCCTGGTTCTTGGCATACCCTTCAATATAAAGGTATCCCTAAAAGACCAGTGTTAATTAGTTTTCCATAGTATCCCATGCTGTGGATGAATTAAAAACCAAATTAAAAGTCCATTATCTCCTTCTTAATGTGTACAGGTCTTGTGCCAAGTACTGTCCCCAGCTTAACACCTTCTCCAAGATTACGTTTATCTGGAATTTCTAGGAATTAAGGGAGAGAGAAAGACAATTCTTCCTATGTTGATGCTTGTTTTGTTCAGTTCAGGCCTTAGCACAATAATTAGGAGAAAAGATACAGCCTAGCAATCCAGCAGTGGAAGCTAAGATGGAGAAGACCTCCACAGCTACTATATATTTCCCTTTGGTGCTAAAATTGGTGTGAATAAAAGACAACCAAATGCTACAAAATATCAGCATGCTAAAAGTGATGAACTTGGCTTCATTGAATGTGTCTGGAAACTTCCTTGCTAGAAAGGCCACTATGAAACTGATGAGTGACAGAAATCCCATGTAGCCCCAAACAAGGTAAAACATGATGGGAGAACCCACATTGCATTCTGCTAAGATCTCTGTTGCCTCTGAGTGATTGTCCAGATGAGGAAATGGAGGAAACATTCCTAGCCAAAAGGCACAAATGCTTTCTTGAATCAAAGTGCAGGAAAAGACAATAGAGAATGCCAGTCTTTTCCCTAACCATTTCCGCATCTTAGATCCTGGCTTGGTGGCCATGAAAGCTACAACCACAGTGATGGTTTTGGCTAACACAGAAGAAATGGCAATTGAAAATATGGTGCCAAAGGTAGATTGTTGGAGGAAGGTCACTTTTCCTGGCTGTCCAAGAAACAGCAAAGAAGAGAGGAAACAATGTAGGAGGGAGATAAGAAGAATATAAGTGAGCTTCTGGTTATTTGCTTTGACAATGGATGAATGTCTATGCTTAATATATAGTCCAAGCACTCAGGCTGTTGTTATCGAGAAGCAAAGAGCAAATGAAACTAGAATGACTCCTAAAGGTTCTTCCAATGCCAGAAAGCTTATTATTTTGAGCATATATCCATCTTGCTCCTTGCGGGGATACTGATCTTCAGGGCATTCATAGCAATCATCCATATCTGGAAGAGAAAATAGAAGCTCAAGGAAGATTATTGCCCTTTCTGATTTCTTTTACACATAAATGGCTGAGTTAAACACCCAAGCAGAATTCTTCAAAGTTTGCCCATCAGAACTTTTATATACCTCTTTGAGTTGAAATCTTCCCTTCTGCACATGGAGCACAGTCATAGCAACAAAACAATGCTCCTTCCTTCTTTGTTTTTGTTCTCCAGGATGGCAGGAATCATTGCACACAAAAGGGGGGTTACCTTGCCCATAAAAAGAGTGAAATATTGTAATTAGGAAATATTACATAGAAGAGGGGAACATTTGCAATGTTTTCAACCATTGTAATTCAACTGGATGAAAGAAGAGATTAATTTCAGAGAAATTGTCCTGGATGGAATGTAGTGCTCTTGAATTTCGTTAGTTATAAAAAAAAAAAGACAAGCAGGTCCATGAAGAAGATTTCAGAAAATGAAATTTTCTCACTGGATTCTATCCTTTGAAAATGCTGGAGAATGTCCCTTTTCAATACAAAGATCAAATGTAAATATGTACATAGCTGTATATATGTATATAAATGTTTATATTGTTTGATGATATTTTGCTTATATAACAATGTAAAGATTTGAGATATATGTCAAAAAGACCACCATGTCAATTGTTTTTAAAGCTTAATTTCAATAAAAAACTATTATAAATAAAGAAAATGCCGAAGAACGTCTCTTTTCTTTGGAGTAACCCTCCTTCCCTTGTTTATTCAGTCTTCTAATTTGGCGAAGTATTTCAAAACACCTTTTGATCCATAGTCTATCAAAAATAAGAAAAGGTGAAAAATTGTTCTGGTGGAAGTTTAAATAACTTTGATTTAATGTTCTTATAAATTGCCCCAGCTTCATCTAGCATCATTAAGAACAGTTTGATTTCTATGAAATCATGTGCATTTTGGCATGTTGATAAATGGCATTATTTTGTACATCTCAAATTTCTGATTGGAATGCATAATTCTATGATTGTTACACAGTATTGCAGTGATGGATTGATGAGTAATGGTAGAGGCAGATATTTCTCTCTCTGGGCACAATGAGAATATATCTGCTGAACAATACTCCACATTGGCAACAGGAAGGGCATCCGGCCATTAAAACACTCTGCTAGCTCCATTCAGTTCCATTCAGACTCCACCCCACAAGAGTTATTAAAAGATGATGATCATAGTGATGGATTATGCAAAACTTTAGTATGAAAATATGAGCTGCAGTAGCTCAGTGGTTAGAGCGCAGTACTACAGGCTGCTTCTGCTGACTGCCAACTTCCTGCAATTTGGCAGTCCAAATCTCACTAGGCTCAAGATTGACTCAGACTTCCATCTTTCTGAGGTGGTAAAATGAGAACGCAGATTGTTGGGGGCAATAGTTTACTCTGTAAACTGCTTAGAGACGTCTGTAAAGCACTATGAAATGGTATATAGCTATTGCTATTAGCCTAATGAAAGAATCCCCACCTGATTAAAACTCCTGTGCCACTCAATTATATTTTTATTAATGGTGAGTTGGTTTCCTGCTAGCATCTCATGATCCACTCTTCCAATTTTGACTCCATGGAAAGACATGTTTGGAAATACAATTATGTTCATTATATCAAATTCAGCAATCATTTCTTTGTTTTCATTAAAGAAAATCTCTTCTCCCACAGAGTTGTTAAATAAAATTTCCTGAAGAAATGGGTGGAGCTAGTGCAGACCAAAGGTGAAATTTCATGCAGAATTTTTGCAAATAACAAAAAACAAAAACAAACAAAAACAAACATGCTTTTTCTCCAAAAGCCAACTGGATTTTCTTTTATTTTTTGCTTCTCATTCAAGAAGCTTATTCAATTCTAGAAGCTTTTAGAACTGAAGAAGCTTCTTGGATGGGAAGTGAAACATTCTTTAGAAAAGGCATCTTTGGGACAACCAGGATTGGGATGATTGGGAATCTCCACAGACAAAAAGCAGATATTTTAAAAAGGCAATTATTATTGTATCAGCTTCAAACTTCCTTTCCTAAGATTACACATGGGTTGTTTAATAAATAAGAAATTCAAATATTGTGTTAAATATTTGTGTTAATTTGTTCTTTATTGAATAATGTTTTATCATCTGTGTTTGCATTTTGACATATTTTTTGATTTGGAAAGCAGTCTGAAAGTATGTTCTTTGTAGAACAATGTTTTATCAAATATGTCTGCATTCTGAGATATCTTTTGATATGGAAAGCAGTCTGGACTTAGTGACAATAAATAAAAAAATGAACACCCTTTCTCAATGGCTTAATCTGCAGATTGTTTCATTTGCATCTGACTCTGACAGATACTATTTCATTCTGTGTTGGAGACATTACCTGCCAACCTTCAACTTTTCCCAATCTGTACTTGGATCTAGAGGAAACCCTGGTATGCAAAGCATGTGCTATGGCAGCGACAGCATTGTAGATGTTGTAGCTGTGACCAGTCATGTCCATTTCAAATGCAAGTCCAGGAAGGCTCCTTAGCTGCTCCTCCCCCAGTGCATATTCCATCATTTTTTGGTAGCACACTGGAATCTGGAAAAGAACAGTCAAAGGCTTGCACCCAAAAGCCCTTGAGGAAATTGCTACTTTGGTCCCAGTGTGGTTTTACATTTTGAAGGAACATTTGAAACTGTGCACATTCCCTTAAGTGAATTGAAAAAGAAATGGTGCCATGGAAGAAATCAATATTTTCTTGCAATAAGAAACTTGTTATAGCAAAATCAATTTGGACTGTTGTAATCCATACTCTTCCAAAGGGCACATTATCTTGATAACCTGAGTCTGCCATAGTTACCAACATGTTCAGCCACATAATAGTTAGAGTCTCACCATAAATTAACCATGCTCGGGGTTTCATGTCCTGCAAACCTAGAGAAGTTTTCCAAACCAACTGATGTAGGTCTTCAAAGGTAAGCCGAAGGCTTTGGTTGAGGATTCTTTCTGTGAAGGCAGAGCAGATGCCATTCTGAGAAACCAGTGGCTTCAGGACTTTCAAGAAAGATTCTCTACTGTCACCTTCCAGAATGAAGAATCCAGTCCAAGTCCATTTCAAGTGCTTGAGAAATGGATAATTCCCATATACAGATGGCTTTCATTTGGGACTATGTGGTAGAAGGAACCCTGCTTCCCATTAAATTCTTCTGAACCAAATGATCTATAAGTCAGCTAAAAAGCAATGTGGAGACATTTTATAGTGAGCTGTGAAGCACAGCAATTGTATATGTACGTAGATACATTTGTGAAAGGTATCATTAATGCACTTTTTGAAATCATAAGAAATGGTGCAAGATTTGGAACCATTATTTAGTAACCTATGACTATCATTGTGTTGTATCTTATGATTCATGATGAATGTATTTATGATGACTATAATCATGATTTATCACATACCTTTTATATACACCGAGAGCTTATGCACAAATGACAAATTCCTTGTGTATCCAATCACATTTGGCCAATAAAAAATTCTATTCTATTCTATTCTATTCTATTCTATTCTATTCTATTCTATTCTATTCTATTCTATTCCATTCCATTCCATTCTATTCTATTCTTCTATTCATTTATATTAAAGATATATGTTATATTTCTCTCATTCTAAAGATTGCATAAATTTACAAAGAACAGGACAATAAGAATTAACCTTGAAGACTTGATAAATTACCTATGCACTGGAAATATATTGCAGGCAAATGTTACCTAGGAATCCTGCAATACAGATATTCTTATATTCCTATACTTATAATCAGCAATTTCTATCCCCAGCTAGTATATATCTTTTTGAAATCTCCCCAAAATGTCAAATATCCCCACTTCTGCCTAAATAAATCTTACCTATGGAATCTCATAGAGACTTAAGATATCTGCCATAAGGAAGGAAATGTCAGAATTCATTGCCCCAATGATGGCTATTACTTTTCTGGCTATCACATTCATAGTTGGGAATAAATTTATATGAATTGAAAAGAAGGTCCAGGGCAGTCTGATAGGTCATTTCTGCATTATAATAGCTGTCAAATATATGGAAACCAAGAGTGATATTGGGTAAGATTTGGGGGTTCTAGTTGACTTCATGTGCAAAGAATACCAAAGCCAAGATGTGCTGATAAAACTTTGTGATCATACTGTGAATAAAAACAAAACTTTCTGCCATTCGTGAATTGTGTAGTACTTGCATATATGGATATTTTAAAAATTGACATCTTTTTTTAAAAAAAGATGAGTACTCTTTTTCTCTTTCCTTTATCTACCCCAATCTGTTGACATAGATGGGAAAAGTTTGATGAGACAGTTCTAATTGCTAAGTTGTGTCCAAGGAGAGAAGCAACTAGAACTAAGGAGAAATTTCCTGACTGTTAGAGCAATTAGCCAGTGGAACAACTTGCCTCCAGAAGTTGTGAATGTTCCAACACTGGAAGTTTTTAAGAAGAGAATGGACAACCATTTGTCTGAAATGGTATAGGTTTTGTTCCAGACTAGCAGGCTTGAAAGCCTGCAATTCGGATTGGTCCGCTAGCAGCGGGTCGTGATTGGTCGTCTCAGACTGATCCAATTGGCTAGTTAGTGGGCTGCTGCGATTGGGCTAACAGAGCACGGCAAACTCAAATCACCGTCATTGGTGGCCTAGCCGCAGCCAGGGGCTGCTGCGGCTAGGATATTTCGCTCAGATCTGAAGTCACTAATAAAGAGCTGTTGTTGCTATCTGAGTCTTGTCTCTGTTCTTGGACCCATCCTCCCAGATTTAACATTGGCAACAAGGATGGAATTCGGAGACAGCAGAGCCTACTGAGCACTCGCAGAAGATTGACAGAGCACGTGGCTGACAGCGCGCAAACATCGGCGAAATGGCCAGCAGCACTATACCACCCGCCCCGTTCGATCCAGACAGCGAGGACTGGGACTCATATATGGACAGGTTTCAAATGTTCCTGGAGTCCAACAATCTTAAGGACGCTACGCCCAGCAAAAAACTAGCAGTTTTCCTGACGCACTGCGGACCCGCTGTCTTTAAGATGGCCAAAGCACTTGCAAAAATGGCTGAAGTCAAAATGATGGACTGGGATACCCTTGCTCCCATCTGTTGCAACCATTACGCCCCAGCAGTACTGACTCTCATTCGCAGAGATGAATTTTACCAAAGAGGTCAACGCGAAGGTGAGAGCATCGGGGATTTCGTGGCTGACCTAAGGAACTTGGGTGGGTTGTGTGGCTTCGCCAATCTAGAAGAAGCCATGCGGGATCGAATTGTCCTTGGTCTAAGAGATCCAACAGTCCAAAGCAAGATCATGGCCAAGGGAGACATCTCCCTCGCAGATTCCATAGCAGATGCCACTGCAGCTGAAGGCACTCGTAAATCAGCAGCACGAATGCGCTGGGCAAATGGGGCCAGCTGCCAACCCAAAGATACAGTGACACCATCAGAAAAATACACATCAGCCACCCATCACGAGGACATCAAAACCTCGTTAGACACTGAAGAGGAAGAAGTCCACAGACTCCGGTCAGAATGCGAGCAATGAGACCAGCGGGGTCATAAATCAAACTACCAATGTGCCGGGTGCGGTGGGAACCACCCACAATCCGAATGCAGATTCCTAGATGTCATCTGTCGTTTTTGTGAGAAACGAGGGCATATTGCTAAGGTATGTAGAAACAAAAGAGGCTCCAGCCCCCGATGGAGAGGAAACAGCCTCCAAAAAACCAATGGCACCCCCACCACAAATAGGGACCACCCAAGCAACCAGTGGAACCAGTACAACAGACCCTGAAGGTTTACTGGCGCACCCAGACGGGAAGAAGCACATCAGACTATCACCATCGGCCACACTTCATCATTGGACGCCAAAAAAAATCAGTGTAGAAGTCACCATCGAAAAATCAACCGTGCATCATGGAAATAGACTCCGGGTCTTCCCTATCCATGGTCTCCTGGAAAACTCTTAAGCAGCTGATTCCCAACATTCACTGCCGAGACCTCAGCAACCAGAGACTCATATTAAAGGACTACCAAGGCAACCAGATTCCAGTTGCTGGCACCAGTCATTTCCAAGTTTCTTTCAAGGGCCACACTGCAATACTACCACTCACCATTGTTGATAGAGACCGACCTAGCCTACTGGGCCTACAGTGGTTCACGCCATTAGGAATCGGAATGGCAGGCATCAATCATACTGAAGATGAAGACTGGGAAGCAGCCCTCGTCCAGGATTTCCAAGAAGTTTTCAGTGAAAATTTAGGCAAGTATAAAGGGTCCCATATCTCATTTAATCTCAGCCCTGACATCGCGCCCATTCGCCTAAAACCACGCCGAGTTCCTTTTGCTCTCAAACCCAAAATTGATGAGCAACTGGACAAACTAATTGCACAAGGTGTGTTAGAACCCATTGATCACGCCCAATGGGAGACCCCAATTGTTACTCCCATAAAACCTGATGGGTCTTTGAGAATCTGTGGGGACTACAACCATGTGCTGCAGCAGAGCGCCTATCTGGTACCAGTCGTCCAGCATCTCCTACATTCACTTGGGGGTGGCAGAATATTTGCAAAGCTTGACCTGGCCCAAGCTTATCAACAGTTGCCAGTAGATGCCGAAACCGCCAAAGCCCAAACTATAGTTACACACAGAGGCGCGTTCAAATGCAACAGGCTCCAGTTTGGAGTCAGCGTAGCACCAGGCATTTTTCAAAGCCTGATGGAGAGACTATTGCAGGGCATAAAAGGGGTCCTGCCCTATTTTGATTAATATTAATAGCCGCCCCAACAAAGAGTCAGTTAGAGAAATGGCTAAGAACAGTCGTACAAAGGTTCAAAGGTGCTGGCCTCAAGGTAAAAAAGGAAAAGTGCCAGTTATGCACTGAAAGTGTTGAATTTCTTGGTTACCTCCTTGACAAACAAGGAATTCACCCTACAGAAAAGAAATTGGCAGCCATCAAAAATGCCCCAAGACCAAAAAACAAAACAGACCTTCAAGCCTTCCTGGGACTCATTAATTTTATAACATTTTCCTACCCCAGAAGGCGACCGTCACTGAACCCCTTCATAGACTTCTCGATAAAAAGGCTTCCTGGATTTGGGGACAGCAGGAGGAACATGCCTTTCAACAAGTAAAGGACCCTCTAACTTCAGATGCAGTGCTCATACAATATAATGAAACACTTCCATTGACTGTGACTTGTGACGCCTCACCTTTTGGGGTGGGGGCCATCCTGAGCCACGTCCTACCAAATGGCACTGAGGCACCTATTGCATTTTTTTCAAGAACCTTGTCAAAAACAGAAAGGAACTATAGCCACCTAGACAAGGAAGCCCTTGCCATTGTATCTACAATCAAAAGGTTCCATGAGTATGTGCATGGGAGATCATTTTCCATCATCACAGATCATAAACCATTACTTGGCATCCTGGCAGGCGACAAGCCTACTCCACATATTCTATCCCCTAGAATGACATGGTGGTCGGAGTTCCTAGCCGCCTACGACTATCAATTGAAACATTGCCTGGGGAAAACCTTTCCCCACGCAGATGCTTTGAGCCGCTCTCCACTACCCGAACTGCAAGATGACCCAGCTCCCACACTACCAATACTACAAATTGAGATGATTCCCTCACCTCCACTAACAGCACAAGACATTGCATTAGAAACCAAAAAGGACTTAGGCTTGGCACG
Source organism: Pseudonaja textilis (assembly GCF_900518735.1). The sequence goes on along the minus strand of NW_020769798.1, from coordinate 6,566 downwards.
AGTTCTTGGCTGGGTGGAGAGGGGATGGCCAGAAATCGAGCCCAACGAAACCTTTAAACCCTCAAGAACAGACAAACAGAACTCTTCTCACAAAGAGGGTACATATTATGGGGACACTGAGTGGTCATACCAGCAAAACTACAAAAAAAAGTTCTAGAATTGCTGCACGATGGGCACCCGGGCATCGTACGTATGAAAGCACTGGCAAGGAGCTACGCCTGGTGGCCAGGTATGGACAAACAAATTGAAACCTGGGTCGCCACCTGTAGCAGATGCCAAGAGACACGCTCGGCCCCAGCAAAAGCTCCACCAGCCGAATGGGATACGCCCAGAGGTCCTTGGTCGCACATTCATATCGACTTTGCGAGACCTACAAAAGGGCATACTTTCCTAATAACAGTAGACGCATACTCTAACTGGCTCGAGGTTAATAAAATGAAGACAACCACCACAGATGCAGTCATCAAGAAATTGAACAGACTTTTTGAAATGCACGGCCTACCCAATGTTCTGGTATCTGACAATGGCCCCCAATTTACCACTTTAGCCTTCAAACAATACTTAGCAGACCGAGGCATCTGACACGCTTTGACATCGCCGGCTCACCCAGCGGCGAATGGTAGAGCTGAATGAATGGTTCAGTTCACAAAAAAAAAACTCTACAAAAAATGGAACAAGGTAACATCCACGATAAAGTCACTAGGATGTTCCTTCTCCAGCACATCACACCAAACAGCATGACCAACAAGAGCCCAGTTGAACTTCTGATGGCCAGGAAACTCAGATCGCCTCTAGACCACCTGCACCCTGCTTACACCCCGGAAAAAACCCTGGGTTCCAGCAGCAAGCACCGCATTTTTAAGGTAGGAGACCCTGTATTTCAGGGGACCCCCTGTGGATCCCTGCCAAAATAACTCAGATCACAGGGTCCCGTTCCTACCGCCTAGTAACCACAGATGGGAGAGTGTGGAAATGCCACATTGACCAGCTATGCTCCAGGCTGACCACATCTCCCATCAGTGACACCAACCACAAAACCAGAGGGGGAGGGGAAACCGCAAGTTCTGGAATAGAACCAACATCTGGCCTAGAAGAACAAACCCCACAATCCCCACACCAAAACCTACAATACTCACCAGCTGAAGTAGAGCCTTGGCAAACGGACGTTTCACCTAGAAACAGCAGCCGAGCAGGTTCAGCGAGCCCTGGGAGCCCAAGCAGTAGCAACGAAGTGGGCGACTCAACCATCCCGAGGTCACCAGATGGGAGTCACAGCTATGGAACTGGCTCACTGTCCCAGGCAATCCCAGCAAGCAGCCCATCAGAACCCGAGACCGAACACAGACATTTGGAACTACGCAAGTCAGGTAGACAGGTGCAAAGACCCACCTACCTGCGAGACTACATAACCCCACCCCTTAGACGGAACCTAGAGGGGAGGGGTGTTCCGGATTAGCAGGCTTGAAAGCCTGCAATTCGGATTGGTCCACTAGCAGTGGGTCGTGTTTGGTCGCCTCAGACTGATCCAATTGGCTAGTTAGCAGGCTGCCGCAATTGGGCTAACCAAGCGCGGCAAACTCAAATCACCGTCATTGGCTGCCTAGCCGCAGCCAGCCCTATATAAGGGGCTGCTGTGGCTAGGATATTTCACTCAGATCTGAAGTCATTAATAAAGAGCTGTTGTTGCTATCTGAGTCTTGTCTCTGTTCTTGGACCCATCCTCCCAGATTTAACAGGTTTCTTGCCTGAGCAGGGGTTGGACTGGAAGACCTCCAAGAAGAGTTGGATTAGAAGACCTCCAAGATCCTTTCCAACTCTTTTATTCTATTCTATCCCCTTCTCTTTTTGCCTTCAGTCTTTCCTAACATCAGGGTCTTTTCCAAAGAGTTGATGAGACATTATAACACTATTGATTGCTTTTGTTTGGATGTGACTAAAATCCTTTACTGATTCTTGATTCTTTGGAACCATGTTCACTGTAGCTTCTTTTCAAACTTTATTCCTAGGCATTGAGAAGACTGTACGGGAAATGAAAATACTGTCATGTTATAGAATAGCAGAGTTGGAAGGGACCTTGGAGGTCTTTTAGTCCAACCTCTTGTTTAAGCAGAAAATCATATACATTGTGGAAAGCCAAGGATAGCAAGAAATGGATAATAAAAGCAATTCAATCAAAAGTGTTCTCATTCATGCATGGATCAAATTATTCTACCCAGGTCAGGTCATATGAAGTTCTACTTCTGTAGAAAATACTTTGGGAAAAGTGCAAGGGGGAACCAGAGAATAGATGCAGTTACAGTGTCAGTGGTTGCACCAGTGAAAGACCTGCAGGATTAAGTTAGGGACAGATCATCATGGAATAAAGCACTTAACTTGTTAAGCACTTAGACTTATATACCACTTCACAGTGCTTTCCAGCCCTCTCTAAGCAGTTTTTACAGAGTCAGTATATTGCCCCCAACAATCTGGGTCCTCATTTTACCCACCTCGGAAGGATGGAAGGCTGAGTCAACCTTGAGCCTGGTGAGAACTGCCAAACTCCTGACAGCCGGTGATCAGCAGAACTAGCCTGCAATACTGCATTCTAACCACTACACAGCTCTTAAAGTCAAGCCAGTCATTCAATCAACCAACTTATTATGTTTCTTTATTTAAAAAAAAAATGAATTAGCATCCTCTGAAATAAAACAATTTTCCATAAGTGGAAAACAGGGGTGGGATTCTCCCAGTGTAACTACCAGTTTGCTAATTTTCCACTTCATTTGTACACATCCCCACCACTTGCTCAGCCTAGTTTCCAATGGGCCACATATAGGTACTGGGCTGCAGACTGGGGGTTGGGGATCCCTACTTTAAAACATCTTATTAGATATTCAATGGTTATTTTCATAATGTCAACCTGAGTTCATAGGGCTTTTGCCTTTATGTACAGAGGTGGTATTTAGCAGATTCTGACCAGTTCTGGAGAAAATTTCCAGTAATGGAAATTTTGAGTAGTTCAGAGAACCAGCAAATACCACCTCTGACTGGCCCCTCCATCATCTATTCTCTGCCTCCCAAGTCCCAGCTGATTGGCTGGCTCTTCTTTTGTTGCCCTGCACAGGAGTACAGAGATAGAAAGCAGGTTAGTGGGGTGGGGAGGGAATGGGATTTTGCAATAACCTGCCCCCTGGAGTGGGGTGGGAATGGAGATTTTATAGTATCCTTCCTCTGCCACGCTCACCAATCCATGTCACACCCACCAAGCCATGCCCACAGAACTGGTAGTAAAAATTTTTTGAATCCCACCACTGTTTGTATGTAATGATGGAGATGATAACAATGATAGCAATTATGATGATGTAATAAAAAAATGAAGTCCAATTCTGTTTGAAGAGTGGGCTTTATTTAAAAATGCATACCCTTCCATAGTCTTTGTTTTTTAATCACTATATAAATTTACTCATGCCAAAATAAATCAAGTAGAACAGGACCAGCCTGGAAACAGCAAAGGACCAGCCCACAGTGTCTCTCCCAGCAAAAACAAAGCACAAGGGGGCCACACATGCACCCTGCACCCCATTTTGGGCCACAATGGCCTCCTGCAGCCATCTGTCAGCAAAAATCTGGCATGGGGGCATGTGTGCCCCCTGCACCCCATTTTCTGCTGCAGCAGCCTCCTGTAGCCCTCTGCCATTGAAAACAGGGTGCAGAGGAAAGGGAAGGGAGGGAGGGAGGGAGGGAGGGAGGAGATTATAGTGAGAGTATGGGAGGTTTCAGGGAAGTCCTGCATTAGCACATGGCCACCACAGATATTCCCAACATGAGTCCTGTGTCATGCCCACCATTCCCCCCCATCACCATGGCCACACTCACCTCCCAGCCCTCCAAGGTCACATACAAACCTGATGCAACCCTCAATGAAATCAAGTTTGACACCCCAGAACTCAAATATCACCCCCAAAACAGTCCTTCTTTCACAAACATTAATTTGTCTTGAACCAGGTATAAATGCTGGTTCATTCAATCACTGTGCTGAGGAAGCTCTTGGCATCAACTATAGTTAAACTAAAATCCCGATCTTCACAAATAGAGCTAAACCATATGCCTGGAGGATAAATGGCTAGATTCTTGAACAAAGGAAATGTTTTAAATATTAGGACATGGTTTTACATAGTTCCACCAAATACAATGCACACCAAAGTTACACCATACAAAATGATTTTTAAAAAGTAGCCATACTTAATCCCAGCAAAATTCAAGTTATGTTCAGCTAAGGCTCATGTACAACTACTTTTTCTGACCACCGCTCCTACTGCCTTCGGGAAAGGGAGTTTGGCCAGCTGAGGAGGAGAGATGCAGCTCTCCTCGACCCTGCTGGTGATCTCCTCCCTCTTCACCTCCTCTACGGGCTGGCTTTGCCCCAAACCCACCCGGCTCGGAGTGCTCCAGTGGTGAGTCCAGGCAGAAACCACGCACGATCACGGATTCCTGCCTGTTGCCGAAACCCTCCAAACCGGAAGTCAGTTGTTTCAGTTTTAAATTTGGGGTTAGCCTACTGCTGTGCCAGAATGGTTTTTTCTTCATCCTGATTGGTTGGGAGTCTTGGTCTGTGTTTATTGGTCTTGGAGTTTGCTGTGTTCTGCTTGATTGTTGTTTCTAATATCTTCTGTCTGTTTTGTGGCTTTTTTTTGTCTTGGTTGGCTGGCAATGTTGAGTTCCTGTATTGGAGGCTTTTAGTGCAGCTTGGCATCTGTATTAAATTTAGTTAGATGAAGCTGATAGAATAAGACACCAAGTTACTAATATCCTTTGCACAAGCAAACCACCCAAAAGCAACTTGCGCAAAGAAGAACTAAAAGCCCTGCAAGCCTAAAAAAGGATAGCAGCATAATCATACTTCCAGCAGAAAAAGGGAATGCCACAGTAGTAATGGATAGAAAAGGCTAGGAAACAAAATTGACAGACCTACTCCAAGACTCCACAAACAAACCCATAAACACAGACCCAACCACATATCTGGAAAAATTAACCAAGAAGAAAATTATAACCATCCACATGAGCAAAGAGGTCCAACAGATGATCATCCCAAGAGAAAAAATTTCCAGAAGCCCCAAACTATACTGCCCCCCAAAAATACACAAAGAAGGCATACCTCTCGGACCTATAGTCAGCTCCAGAGAAGCACCACTACAAAACCTAGCTAAACACTTAGCAAAACAGCTACAGCCCCATGCTGAAACAGCAGCTTCATATGTACAAAACTCATACCACTTCTTGGAAATGATCAAAGATCTACATGTGGAACAAGAAGATCCGCTTGTAAGTTTCAGCGTGGTTTCACTATTCATTCAAGTCCCGATAAAAGAAACTCTTGATATCATCAAAAATAAATATCAACTAGCTAAATACTCATGGAACTAGCAGAAACTAACCAACACATATTTCATATACAAACAACAAAGATACAAGCAAATTGAAGGAGCCCCTATGGGATCACCACTGTGAATTTGAATCCAGAGCCCTGGCTAACGCCACCCATAAACCCAAACTATGGTTAAGATACATCAATGACACATTTGTGATTTAACCCCATGGAAAAGAAAACCTAAACAATTTCCTAACACACCTCAAGAGCACACACCCCAAAATCAAGTCCACCATGGAAACGGAAACAAACAAACAGCTACCATTCCTAGATGTACTAATCTACAAAAAAAAAAAAAAACATATGGCACACTAGGACACACCATATACCAAAGAAAAGACACACCAACCGCTACCTCAACGCCCAATCCCACCACCACCCAGTACAAAAAAACTCCATGGCCAAAACACTAATTGCCAGAACCAAACGCCTGACAGACAAGACACACATAAAGACTGAACTATGCACCCTGACTAAAGTACTGACAGCCAATGGCTTCCACAAAAGCAAAATCAACAGCTTGATCCACAAAAACACACTGAGACATAATGGAGACCTAGAAGATGAACAGAACTATGGAACAGCTGTCCTGCCCTACATTAAGAGGTACTACAGAAAAAATCAGTAAGATACTACACAGGCATCACATCAAGACTGCCTTCAAAACAGACAGAAAAATAGCAGCCATCCTTAGAAACCCCAAAGATAAAATTGACCTGGAAAACCAAGGTATATGAAGTCCCCTGTGCATCATGCCCAGCCACATACATTGGACAGACCAATAGAAGAATAAGTACCCACCTGGATGAACACAAAAATGCAGTAAAAAACCTGGAACACACTTCCTCATTGGTCCAACACATGAAAGCCACAGGTCATAGCATCAACTTCAGTGGCACCAAAACCCTAGACACTATAGAAAACCCCAGCCACAGAATTATTAGAGAAGCCATAGAGATTGAAAAGGACCTGAAAGCATGAATAGAAGAGATGATTCCACCAGTCAATCATTTGGAAGCCTGTATTCACAAACAAAAAAATCTCCACACCACTAGCAAGGCAAACACCTGGGCACAAACAGATCCCCCCTGATACCTTCAGCTCAAACACACCCCAACCAGGCACCCAGATGAAACCTAGCTTCCTAACAAATGATAGC
>NW_020769797.1:41737-56401 GCF_900518735.1 Pseudonaja textilis | reverse complement strand
TGTATATTTGTTTTCTGAGGTTCTCGCGGGTATTTGTATGTGGATCTTTGGTTGTTCGGGTTTTCTCCCGTGTAAGATTTGAAGTATCTAGGCAACGTTTCGATGAAGTCTCATTCATCATCTTCAGGCTTCTGTCTTCGGCTCTGTGCTTCTCAGAGTGATGTGAGATTGCAGCTGCTTCTTCCTTTTAACTGCTAGTGGGGGTGTGACTTGATTGGGTGGGGGCTTGGCTGTGTTCTGATTGGGTGGGGGTGTGTTCTCATTGGTAGGGGGTTTGGCTGTGTTCTGATTGGTTGGGGGGTTGGCCGTGTTCTGATTGGCTGGAGGGGTGTTCTGTTCAGGTGGGGGCTTGGTTGTGCTCAGGTTAGTCTTAGTTGCTGGGGGATTTGAGTTGGTGAGCTGTGATCTTGCTGTTTGGCTTCGAGTTCGTGGTCATACCACATTTTTATAGTGGGTGTCAGTTTGCTTCATGTATGGCTCCGGGGGGGTTGAAGTGGGTAGTGATGCAGCTGCAGTGCGGCTTCTGGTCCATGGTCGTGTCTCATCTTCTGTGGGGGTGTGAGTCTGTGGGGGGGTGAATCTCCGCCCTCCCCAATCTAAAATCTTAAAAAGATCCCAGGAAATACTTTTGAAAGAAATATCCATCTGGGTGCAGTTCCAAGTGGGGAGAAAGACATTAGAAGTATTGAGGCTGGTTGAAAAGATGGTTTATTGATGGAAAGGAACGCATGGATTTGAACTCCAAATGCAGCTGAACCCATGGAGTTGAGAAGGGGGGTATTTACACCCACACTTGGGCCTTGCCCTTGAGCTTCCCGTTCTTGTGCCAGAAATGTAACCTATTGGTTATTGTCAGACTTCCAGTGGGTTATGCAGGAGTCATAGCTAACATTTTATTTATTTGTTTGTTTGTTTATTTATTTTGTCAATTGCTTACAAGACAATAAGTATAAGTAAAAGAAAGTTATGAATACATGGATACATATAAGAAAAATAAGAATAAAAGAAATAATAGGACAGGGACAGTAGGCATGTTGGTGCACTTATGGCATGCCCCTTACAGAACTCTTAGGAAAGGCGTGGAATAGAAAGCCTAAGGTTAAACTTTTTGGGGTTTGGGGAAGAAACCACAGAGTCAGTTAGAGTATATCAGACATTGACCACTCTGTTGCTGAAGTCGAAATTTCCTGCAATCAAATTCGGTGCGATTAACCTTGAGTTTGTATGTATTGTTTGCTCTTGTATTTTTATGGTTGAAACTGAAGTATTCATTGACAGGTAGGACATTGCAATGTATAATTTTATATACTATACTTAGATTGGACTGGCGTAGTTCTAGGTTTTCTAAGTCTAGCTCTAGGTTTTCGAGTCTGGTGGCATAACATATTCTGCAATGAGTAGAGGCATGGAGAACTCTTCTTGTGAAATATTTCTGGACTTTCTCAACTCTGTTAATATCAGATACATAATGTGGGTTCCAGACTGATGAGCTGTACTCGAGTATAGCAAATGTTTTGTGTGCTTTAATTAGTAGTATAATATTACCACAGAAAAAGCTACGTAAGATTAGGTTAACAACTCTTAACGCCTTTTTGACTATGTAATTACAGTGGGCTCTAGCACTTAGATCATTAGAGATGAGTACTCCAAGATCCTTGACAGAGTTTGGATCATCAACAAAGTCTTGACTCTTCAGCCTGTATTTTATTTTCTGATTTATTTATTTTTTTGCCAATATGTAAGACAGAGCAATTTTGTTGAGATTTGAGTTGCAATTTGTTTGACCATTCTGATACATAGTCAAGGTATTTTTGAAGGGTAGCAGTATTGTCTGTGGTGTTGAATACTTTTACATCATCAGCGAAGAGAATGCAGTTGCTCTTAATATGATCACAGAGGTCATTTATGTAGAGTATGAAGAGAGTTGGTTCTAGAACACTGCCTTGGGGAACATCACTTTTGACAGGTGCAGAATTTGGTAGGACGCTCCCAATTCTCACCATTTATTGTCTGATTGACAGCAATGCTTCTATCCAGTTGTGCAGGTGTCCAGAGATACTGTAAAATTTTAGTTTTAGGCGTAGTTTGTCATGTACCACTGAATCAAAGCCTTTACAGAAGTCTATGTAGATTGCATCTACTGCTTTGCTCTGATCGAGTTGTATAGTCCATATGTTTTTGCAGTGTAAGAGTTGCAGATTACAGGATTGTTTTTTCCTGAAACCAAATTGTTTGTTAGAGAGTAGGTTGTTTGTCTTTAAGTGGAGAATATAATGGATGGGTTAATAATTGATTCCATGACTTTACAGGTGACACAGCATAAAGATATTGGTCTGTAATTTGCAACTAGGCTGGGATCTCCCCTTTTTGAAGATGGGGATGACCGTGGCTTGTGACCATAGGTTAAGCAAGGAGCTGATCCTGAAAGACTTTTCAAATATTATGCTTAGAGGTTCAGCTATGGCAGTGGATATCTTTTTAAGAAGTAGGCACATATTCTCTCCAATCCAACAGATAGAGATGGCTTTAGATTGCATAGTGCTTTTTCAAAATTGTCTTCTGTAAAATCAATATGTATTAGATCATTGTAGTTGTCTGTGGTTCGACTAGGAAATACTGGGCATGATCCATTGCTGTTTACAAATACTAAGCCAAAGAATGTGTTAAAGAGGTTGGCTTTAATGGTGTCATCATTGCAGTTTTTACCATTAGGTCCTTTCAGGGGTGGAATGGACCTTGAGTCTATTAGTTTATTGTTTAAAAAATTGTAGAAAGCGTGGGTGGAATTGGTGCGTAGAAGGTTTTCCTCTTGTTTAATGTTATAATTGGTGCATTCAGTCTTTATCTGGTGGCATAAATTTTTCTATCTGCTTTTGAAGTTGGCAACATGACTGGATTTGTTTTTTTTGCCAAAGTGATTTCTTTTTGGATTGAAGCTTCCTTATTGTTATAGGTAATTTGTTTTTGTTTTTTCTGGTTTTGGGAGCTGTTATTGGTACATATAGTTGGATGACTCTTTTCACTTCAAGTAAAAATATATTGTAATGGTCTTCTAAAGAATTGCATCCAGTGAATAGAAATTGCCAATCAAGGGATGAGAGATCGTTGTTTATAAGATCATAGCTTTTAGGCTGTTGGAATCAAGTTTGGTTGAATGTTGGGTTGATGTAATGTCCCAAGGTGCCTTGTTGAGAGCTGTACTGCAAGATGGGTAGAGGGCTGTTCCTATTAGGTCCTGGGGGTGAATGTCTTTTGTCTTGTAGATAGGCTGGCTGTTGGTACCAAAATATCTCCTAAGGGCAGGAAGCTGAAGCTGAGTTTCTGTTTCCTTTAAGATTTTTATTTCTCTTTTAGGGGAAATATTCAGCCTTTTTAATATTTCCTAAAATATTTCATTCTTCTAGGAGATGGGTAGGTGCTAACTTTCTACTGTACATTGTAGAAACAAAAGTGGTGTCCCCTTCCATTATAGGGGGATCTGGAAAGAATGGAAAACTCCTTAAAAGAGGGAATGCCAAAATGTCTATGCATGTCGATACTGTCCAAAAAAAAAAAAAAATGAACTGCACTTATCATTCATTGTAAGAAACACAACATAAATTTCAAAAAGGAGATGTTTTTTGTGCTGCAAATTCCCCCGTGTATATTTTATTAGCAATTGTGCATTTCAAAAAGCATTTAAAGGTCAGACACTTATTCTTTCATCATAAACAAAGTAATTATCTCCTACAGGAATCACCACATTTTTTTCACTAAGCAAAAATATCCAAGATTGCACAGAGGGCTATTTCAATTCACAACAATCAATGTATTTTGAACCCAAAGGGATTGGCACAAGGATAATAATGGCTCTGTGTCAGAGTCATGTCAATGGGTTTCCTGCCTCTCTTCTCCTCTGCCAGAATACGGGTTCAAATGCTTATGCTATTCAAGACATGAATTTGCACTCTCATGGATCTCCAAATACCCAATGGGAGATTTTCTTATTACATGCACTCTCAGATATACACCTTGAATTAATTACTGTAATAGCTATTGGAATAATACAACCTTTCCTTTAGGATATGATGAAAAAGACAGACATTTTCAAGAGGGAAGATGTTGCTCCTCCTGATTTTTTTGGTGAACAAAATAATGACTCTGAGCTGCCCTGCAAGTGATGCTTTCCTTATTCCACATGAGTGGTACCAACCTGGGGCTCATGTCATTGGTGGGATAGTGTCCCATACCTATTGCAACCTTTATGAAATCAATTTTAAGGAACATCCTTATATAACATCTTGTGATGAACCAAGGTAAGGATTCTTTTTTCTTTTTCTAATCTTAATCAGTTTTTCAAAAATAGCTTTTGAGAGTAAAAGGTTCTAAGTATAAATGGAGGCTTCATATCTAATCAAAGTCTATCTTCCAAATATTTTTAGTTACAGGAGAATAAACCTTTTATCTTTACGTTATGGTGAGGTGTTTGTCATACTATGTGTGAAACTTTAGTGTAAAACATCTTTTTCAAGAACATTTACTAAGCTTAAGGTAATTTTAAAAAAGGCTGTATTGTCACTCTGACCAAACATATATACAATAAATGGCTGATATTTCTACTGGGATATTGAAATCATTTTCAGTGGAATAATCAAATTCTACCAGCACATCCTTGCCTTGGCCTTTGCTATGAAGGAGACCATTGAGGACTCCCAGATATTACCTAACATCACCCTGGGATTCCACATGTATGACAGCTACTATGATTCAAGGATGACCTATCGCACCACACTGGACCTTATTTTCAAATCCCAACAATTTGTCCCTAACTGCATTATTAAGAAGAGTGTGGGTTATGATTGCACAGATTGATTTTATATTAGCAGGCATTCAAATTAAATGGGATCTAAAGATGTACAATGCGGCTATTTCCTTCACTGTTCACTCAACAGCAGTTGCAGGTTTCAAGGAATTTCTCCAGACCATAAATCCTCTTTCAGACTACAGAGATGGGTTTCGCCAGAATGTTTGGGAACAGTCATTTGATTGTTCATTTCCAAAACCAGAATTACAAGGAATGGACAATAGGTAGTGCACTGGGGAGATGAAATTGGAGGATCTTCCTGCACCTCTATTTGAAATGGAAATGACTAGACAAAGCTACAATGTCTTCAATGCTGTTCATGCTGTGGCTCATGCTTTGCAGGCTCTACATATGTTGGGGTTCAATAGGAGGAAAATTAGGATGGATAAAAAAAAACTGATCTTCCAAATCTGCAGGCTTGGCAGGTATTCTTGAATTGGACTTTTCTTTTATCTCAATGATCAGTTTGATGTAGAATTATGTATTGGACTGAGTCTTAATATTTTCTGCATGTATAATAAACTTATATTTGAGAAAAACATAGAAATTATATTGTGTTGTATAAAACTGATGCAGGAAAACTGGTCTGTGTTGTTATTTTTTCATTCAGGTGTTCTGCTATTCTCATCATCAAGAACTACAATAAAAATCATGCTTTAGGTGCCAGTAGGAATTATTTAATAAATCACCAGAGATTACACAATAAGAGTTAGTTTAAACAATAATTTACATTACTTTTTCCTATCTCTTCCCAAAAGAATCAATTCTCTAAGATCTTTTGTGTGGCTCTTGAACTTTTCAAAGTTTAGATTTCAGTCCCTATCAGGGATTTAGAGGAATGAAGTAGTGGTCCTTCTTATATTTGGCAAGCATAGTTTGAAACAACTCTATGTTTGCAATAGTCTTTGATTCTCATTTATCTATGAAAGAATGCTTAAGTCTCAGATTCTAAAACATTGGCTAAAAGAAATTAATCGGACTCTCAAATAGCTTTGTACCAATAATGAAATATATATGCTCTATCTTGAATTAGTTTTTTAAGCAGTGGACATAAAACATAAAGCACTTTGCAGAATTCCAAAAGCTTATTTTCATTGTGCTTCAGTTCATTCCCAACTTTCCTTAAAATAATATCAAACAAATAATGGAGTGCACATGTACATTTCCATGCAATATTGATTATCAAATTTCTATGTGTACGTATTTAATAATAGTTATTGGAATATGAAGAATGATTGAATGAAATTTGAATATGTTGTCCTTCTCTGTGCTGGCTTTCAACTGTCTATTTCTTCCATTCTGTTTTGAGTAGCTCCATTCATTTCTTCAAGGCATTTGTTTCAACAATTCAGCTGGAGAGATAATGTTTCTGAATGAGAAAGGAGAAGCAAAAGGTGGATTCAACATCACCAACTTGATCACTTTTCCAAACAGATCTTTTCAGAGAGTTAGAGTTGGAAAGCTGGATTTACAGGCTCCAAAAGGGAAGGAATTATTTATTGATGAAGATGTGATTGTCTGGAATCCGGCTTTGAACCAGGTACTGAATAAGTAAATTGACCATGCCTTAATCCGTTATGATCCCTAGTCTCTTTCAAAATCTAATTTCTGGATTTTAAAGAAACAAATGTGGCTGATGAACAAATACTCATTAAATTGACAAAGTGATATTACAATACAAAATCCTGTTTGCATTATTATTATTTGCTCACCCTGACTTTCAAACAGGAAATTTTTCAAATCATTCTAATGTCAGGTTTGCAAGTGATGAAATCCATATAAAAAGAAAACCAAAGTCCATCTTCCAAAGTAAATTATTTAGGAAAGCATCAAATTGGCAAAGTCCAGGGTAATTTCAGATCTGACACAACCCAGAATTACCCCACAATATTAAAAGTTAGAAACAATCCCCAAAAGTCACATTCTCCAATAAAAGTAATTCAATGTTGCTTGGTGTATAAATCTCTTATCTCAAGGGGGCCCAGCACGGACAGCTCATTTTCCATGAGAAGGATACTCACCTAGCCAAAACAACCCTCTTTATCTCCACTTCTCACCCCTTAGGAATGTGGCAAGCCATAAACCCTCCCCACCAGGACTGCCACAGAGAAAGTAAGAAAAAGAATATATATTAAGCCTAACTAAAATGGCTACACATATGTCAATTTCAGGCTTGACATCTAATTTCTACTTTTTTAAAATTCCTACATCTATCCTTTTATCTTTCCTTTGGCAAACAAATTATCACCCCCCTCCATAAAGGAATAAAATTACAAACTCTGTTAAATATCTCCAATTTCAAAACCTTCTGTGGTTATCACCAGGTCCTTCCACTTTATCATTGCAATGACCCTTGTTTCCCTGGATCCTGAAAGAAAAGGATTTAGGGGGATCAGTTCTGCTCTTATGACTGTGTTCCATGCCCAGAAGGGAAGATTTCAAATCAAAATGGTAGAGTAGGAATTCTACCATATTTCATTAGATTTAAACAAACTTTAATAAATTACTGGGATGCCTAAACTTAATAAGGTGATCCTTGGTACTCTATGAGATGCTTGTTTTCTTGCAGATATGTCACTACCCTAAATAGGTAATATCATCAAGTCTAGTAAGGAGTGCTGTTTGATGTTAGTTGTATGGGTATCCAGTGAAAGGATTTTATTTAAATGAGCTCAAACACACTACAACAATCTAGAATAGCAGGAAAATATGGAGCATCTATACAACACATTCCAACAAAATGTATACTCACACAACTATGTAAAATGTCCTTGACCACTCAACCCTGTATAGCACAACCAACACTAACCCTAAAAATAAATATGCGGCCATACATCAAGAATATCTCAAAAGCCACCAACAGTCTATACAACTTAATGGAATCAGTGTAGTTCACTAGCTAACTAAAGCACTTCAAAACACTCTAAGCAAAACAAAGGACCTAGCAGCCCTAGAAGAAAAAGCAGGAGTCACCTACAACATATAATGCAAGGATTCTAACAACCACTATGTGGGACAAAAAGACAGAAAATTGGTAGAATGTGTCCCTGAACATTAAGAAGACATGATGGAAACTCTTACATTTCACAACATATAGACAGACTTAGCATAGTTTCAATTGGATAAATGTGAACTTGCTATACCAAGCTAAGTTCAAAAACACTATGGAAGTTCTAAAAGCTTGGCACTCCGACAAATTATCCATAGTAGACACATAGACATTAACAACATTTATAAATTGTGCAAAAGAGACAATCAACATACCCAAGAGAAAACAGAAGGACTCCAGAAGCTCCACACCAGTAATCAGCACCCAGATTCACATAGATTAACTCCAAAGTTAATCAGACCAACTATCGAGTAAACAATATCCCAATCATGAAACTACCAAAGAGCCATCAATAAAGAGCCAAACCAAAGAATCTCTAAGACTGCCCCTACCCACACAGACAGGCAAGAAACTGGAATATAAACTGACAGTAAACAGCACTCCTTACTATAACTGATGATGTTAACTAGCTAGGGTAATAAAATGTCTGCAAGGAAACAAGCAAGTTGAGAGAGCACCAATCACCCCATATGGAATGCCCAGATGAAAAAAATATATCCTTGATTTCCTGGATATGGAAGATTGTTTTGAATGTTCAGAAGATCATTATCCAAATAAAGAAAAGCAAGGATGTATCCTGAAACTGCTGCTTTTTCTAACTTTTGAAGAAACCTTAGGAATTGGTTTAGCCTCAGCAGCTCTTGGTTTCTTCTTCTTGACATCATGGGTACTTGGAACATTTATTAAGTCCAGGAATACACCTATTGTCAAAGCCAACAACCGGTCCATAACCTACATCCTCCTTGTCTCTCTTCTGCTCTGCTTTCTCTCCTCTTTCTTCTTCCTCACTCAGCCTGGCAAAGTGACCTGCCTTCTTCGACAATCAATGTTTGGCATCACTTTCTCAGTGACCATTTCTAGTGTCCTGGCCAAAACCATCACTGTGGTTGTTGCTTTCATGGCTACTAAACCAGGATCTCAAATGAGGAAATGGGTGGGGAATAGATTGGCTTTTTGTACTGTTCTTTCCTGCTCCACTGTTCTTTCCTGATCCCTGTTCCAAGTATCTATTTATATTCAAGATTTCCCCCATTCCCTGAGTTGGATATTCATGCAGAGTCCAAGAAATGACTTTACAATGCAATGAGTGGTCACTTTTCTTCTTCTACTGTGTCTTGGGCTACCTGGATATCTTGACCATTGCAAGCTTTATTGTGGCTTTCCTTGCCCGTAAATTACCTGACAGGTTTAACAAAGCCAATTTCATCACCTTCATCATGTTGACTTTTTGCAGTGTGTGGAACTCCTTCTTTCCAGCCTATCTGAGCACAAAAGAAAAAACCATGGTAGCTGTGGAGGTCTTCTCCAGTGCTGCTTTACTGGGATGCATATTCTTGCCAAAATGCTACATCATTGTTTTTAGACCTGATCTCAACCACAGGGAACAACTCACAAAGAGAAAATAGTTCATCATGTTACTGGGTCAGAGAAATTGCCTAAAAAAGAAATAGAAAATGTGCTATTTGTAGAAAGAATAATGTATATAAAGTTATAGAAACAGTTATTTTTTTATTTTTGACAAAGAAATATTTGTGTATGATATTTATGATTATTAAAATCTATAATTTGCACATTCCAAAAGAAATGCTGATATTGCCATGTGATCATATTTTTTCTACATTCTTTTACCATGTCCTTTCTTTTTTTCAAAACATCCATTGAGTTTGATTTTGGTCATCTAGCTTTCTTGCTCCCTGTTATTATATTTTAGATATTTGCTCAAATGATGTCCAATATTTGCAGAGACATGTTCATCATTTTTATACTATCCATTCCTTTTTAATTTTTTAAATTTTTAAAAACATTTTTGAATACATTTTCTCCGAATCTGTTTTAACAAAGAATAACAACCATAACTACTACTATAAAAAAACAATGCTCCATTTTCTAATAAGAATACTTATACTGTAATATCAGATAATTTTGAAGTTATGCACCATCTCTGTTTTTAGTAACAATATTCATTTCTTTCTCTACTTTCTACCCCTTGTCTTTAACCAGCCGTAGAATTTATTCCATATCAAGTACTATTTCCTTGTATGTCCAATCACACTTGTCCAATAAAGAATTCTATTCTATTCTGAATCTTCTTTTTCTTATCTTTTTAAGGTTAACCTTTCCATCTCAGCACATTCTAAAATTTTCCTGATTACCTCCCTGTCTGGCGGGGCATTCTCATTTTTCCAGAATTGTGCATAGTTAATCCTTGCTACTGTCATTATATGTAAAGTTAAATATGCAAATCCTTTACCATAATCCTCTAGGATTATGTCCAGCAAATATACTTCTGGTTTCCAATCTATCTTCTGCTTAATTATTTTTTCCCACCATCTCTCTATTTCCTCCCAATATTCTTTTGCTTTGATGCAAGTCCACTTCATGTGGTAGTAAATCCCTCAGAAATGATTACATTTCCAGCATTTTGTAGACAAGTTACTGAACATTTTTGCCAATCATGCCAATGGTAGATGCCACCTATAAAACATTTTATATAAATTTTCTGAAGCCATCATCAATTTAGACTTCCTATCCCATAGTTTTTGCCACTTTTCTAGTTCTACATTATAACTGAATTGTTTTGCCCAAATAATCATTGTTTCTTTGACTTGTTCCTCCTCCATTTTGTACATCAATGGACAATTATATACTTTTAAAATCAATATTTCATCTGTCCCCATTAGTATCTGGAGCAGTGGTGGTATTCAAAAAATTTTACTACTAGGTTCTGTGGGCATAGCTTGGTGGGTGTGATGTGGCTTGGTTGAGTGGCAGGGAAGGATCCTCCAAAATCCCATTCCTTCCCCACCCCACTAACCAGTGTTGAGGGCAGCAGGTCCTCCAAGATTCCCATTTTTTAGAGGGATGTGAAAACCAGTGGCAGAGAATTCCCTAAGAAAAGAAGTGCATCTGCTCTGTGAAAGAACAAGGCTACTCCTCAGACTTTTTTTTCCTGAAAACTGACATGTAGCCCTGCTGCAACCGAAGTGTCACACCCAACATCAGAAGGGAAAACATTGGAAGTTGCAGCTCTAGGGTGGTAGATGCAAATTTGCTTGAGGCATGGGATGAAAAACAGATGCCAGTCCTGGCCAGTATGAATAAGAGGAAAGCAAAAAAGATATGTAGAAAATGGGCTTTGCTAAGGAACGACAGTGGGAGTCAAATTTGATCTGACAGTGGTACTTTTTATTTTAAAATTTTAAATCCCGGTAAGACATGAATCAGTTACTGCATGTTTTCCTAACTCAGGATGAACTCTTGAAACTATTTGAGAAAATAACACAAATAGCCAACCAACCTATTATCCCAGGACAGGCTGCCCAGGCAAGAGTTGCATGGCCAACTCAGAGCCTTGATTGGGATTACAATAATGCTAATCACTGGAAGAACTACAAAAGGGCAAAAGGTAATCTAATGGAAGCCCTAGAGAGAATAGGAAAAAAACACCCTCATCTGGTCAGAATTCCAAAAGACAACCCAAAGGGAAAAAGAAAATCCTGATGCCTTTTGGGTTCATCTCTCAGAGGCAGCTGTGACATATGCCCACCTAGATCCAAGCTTCCAAAAGGACCAGAGAGTTTTAGACTCAGCCTTTGTGGACCAGGCTACTAGTGACATCAGGGATCATTTCCACCATATTGTAACCAACTGGCTCACTTTAGAAATAGCAGAGTTGCGCAGAATCTCAAACTTCATTTATGATCAAAGGGATAAATTAAAAGAGGAAGAAAAAAAATAGGAAAAGGAAGATAGAGAGACATGAAGAGCTAAGAGTTTTTTTTGCCATGCACCATAATGCCAGGCAAGTACAGCAAAGGACCGCTGGTATTAGGCAGGGTTGCTGGCAATGTAGGCAGAGAGGATGGCCCCAAGATAGGTGCCAACATTGCTATAAATGTGGTAAAATAGGGCACAGAGCACAGACTTAATGATAGATTTCAATTGGGCCAGGGAAGGGGAAGGGATGAAAATTTTTCCTGACTAGAAAGTGAAAATGAACCCAGTGAATACACTGCTACATTCACTGGGCTAGCAATTCCCTTAAGGAATGGCCCTGAAGGGGAAACCCACCCCTCTCCTAGAAAATTGAAATATCTTAGGAAATATTAAAAAGGTAGAATGTTTCCCCTAAAAAGAGTAGAAACTCAGAAGCAGAAACTCACCTCAGAAGTAGAAGCTTACCCCAATCTTTGTTAATGGGTGGCCCATTAAGGCCTGGGCCAGAATACTTTACATAATAAAAAAATCTCCAGGTAAAGCTATAGTAATTGCCAAAAGGCACTCTCAGCATATCAGCCCATCTTGATTTCTTCCTTCACCTTGAAGAATGTGATCATCCTTCCTTTTCACTCTGGGGCTCCAGGCCATGTGGTCTTGTCCACCATTAAACCTTCCAAACAGCCTCCATGTTTCCAGTAGTCTTTTTCCCACTTGGAACTGAACCCAGAAGGATATTTCTTCCAACAATTTGGTAAGCAGCAGATGCTGACTGTAGCTGGGATGAAAAAAGCAAAAAGCAAAATGTGTATGTAGAGAATGGGCTTTGCTGAGGGTTACCGGAAGAACAATTTGGCTAGATAAAGGTACTTAAAAGGGCAATATATAAAACAGGATGACATGATTTATTTTTTTTAAAAAAATCTTTCTTTGTGTCTCTTTCTCTGTCTTCTATGCAATCATGTGGTTTATTCCTTAGAATTTATGCCTTCCCCTATTTAACTGAGATTTATTGTGGGAATGATCAGTGTGTGTGTGTAAACCTTAAGAATATATATATATATATGCACATACATAATTATAGGCCAATTTCTCTGTTAAATACTGATTACAAAATATTCACTTCTATTATAGCAAGTAGACTAAAAAGCATGTTAAAGGAGCATATATACGAAGATTAAAATGGATTTCTCCTGACCAGACAAATCAGGAACCACTTAAGAATAGTACTAGATGTCTTAGAACTTTACGAAGCCCACCCTGAAAAACAAATTGCACTTATGTTTTTAGATGCAGAGAAGGCCTTCGATAATTTAAATTGGAAATTTTTAATTCAAAAAGTTATAATATGAATTTAGGCACCAAATTTGAAAATATTATAACAACCATTTATGATACACAACAGGCTAATATTATTGTTAAGTTCGGAAAGGAGGGAGGCCACACCAGAGCTTCAGTCATAACACACTTTATTCATAGGAATAAAGGGGGCTGTCGCGTCTGCAGCTAACAGCAGACCTACCAGCGAACAGCGGCTGGCTCAACCTAGCAGCCGGCTTTTATAGCCGACTGTCGAAGGGAGCCAGCCAATGGGGACTAAGAACGCCCCCGCAGGAATTGCGGACCTGATGGGGAACTGGTGTCAGCCCCAAGGACATAACACCCCTTCCCCCCAGATACGAACATGAGTAGTCTTTAAGGTATGAAGGCGGTTTGTGTTGCCGCTCTGACCGTCTTAGTTTGGGTGTAGGAGCGGGTGGCACAGAGTTCGGGACAGCGGGGGTTTGGTCCCTTGGTAGCTGTCCAGCCACCTGATCTTGCTCGCCGGTCACCGGCCGGGTTGTCGACTCGCTTCGGTCCCCCGGTGCAGTAGAGGAACTGCTGGGGACGGTTGCTGGTTCTGTAGGATGGTCCCGGTCAGCCGTCTGCTCCCTCGGTTCGGTTGGTGGAGACAGGTTACTCTGAGTGTCCCAGCTAGGTGCCGGATGCGGTGCCTGGAATGTTGCCGTGGTCTCTGGGTCGGTGGTGGCGTGCTCGTTCTGCCGGCTCCTCAACTGATCCAGGTGACTCCGCCAAATGCGCCCATCTTCTAACTGGACGTGGTACGACCTGGGCCCCGTGATGGCCACGATCCTGCCAGGTACCCACAACGAGTCTCCCGCGTAATTCCTGGTGAAGACTTGATCCTGTAAGACAAAACTCCTGACCCTACTGTTAGACCCAATGGGTGTGTCTGGGCAATAGTGAGGGTGCAGCCTGTCTAGTATTGTCCTTAAGCATCTGCCCATCAGCAGCTCTGCCGGAGACTTGTTTGTGACCGTGCAAGGGGTCGAGTGTTGGCTTATAAGGAATCTAGAGAGTCTGGAATGCCAATCATCTTGGGTGAACCTGGCGAGGGCCTCTTTGGTTGTTCTGACTGCTCTTTCAGCCAACCCATTGCTCGAGGGGTGAAAGGGAGCCGTTAGGATGTGCCGGATGCCCAGGTTGGCGACATACCGGCTGAAGCCTGTGGACGTAAATTGAGGACCGTTATCCGACACAATAGTGTCCGGGAGACCGTGTGTGATGAACAAACGAGTCAGTGCTTGGGCGATCGCTCGTGTGGTGGTTGAGAGTAGGAGTGCCACATCGATCCATTTAGAAAATGAATCTACTACTATTAGGAATGTCTTGCCATGGAATGGGCCGGCCAGGTCAACATGTAGACGAGACCACGGTGCGTTGGCGCTTTCCCATTTGGTGGGAGGGGTGACTGGGGGCGCTGGCCGGGATTCTTGACAGGGGCGGCAGGAGCTTACCCATTTCGCAATTTCGTCGTCCATGCCCGGCCACCATACATAGCTCCGTGCCAACGCCTTCATTCGTACAATGCCAGGGTGCCCCTCATGTAATGCCTTCAGGACGGGTCTGCGTAGTGATTCCGGAATGACAACTCTGGTCCCCCATAGTGTTGCAGCAGTCTCGTTTTCAACACAGAACAAGAGACCACGAGAGG
>NW_020769797.1:21507-41727 GCF_900518735.1 Pseudonaja textilis | reverse complement strand
AGCTAGCTGACTTATATAAAATATATTCCTTCTCTGGTCCTTCTTCAATAGCAGACAACCCTGTAAACTGGAAAGTTCCTGTTGGCGGACTTTAAAGGGTGAAAATTCGTTAGAAGGGTTACTACCCGGCCACCCCCTCCGTACCCAGTCCAGGACCTGGGCGATCAGTCTGTCCTTCCTGGATTGGAAGGCAATGTCTCTCACCGTGACTGGAATTCTGAACTCACTGGTGTCAAAAATGGTGTGGACTGGGGCTGGATCCTCCACAGGCGTTGGTAGCGGGCATTGGCTGAGGGCGTCTGCATGGCTGAGATTTTTTCCTGGACGGTGAACTAACTTGTATGAATATGCTGCCAGGAATAAGGTCCATCTTGTCATTCGGGGGGACAAGACTTGTGGTGTTTGCTTCTCTCCAGAGAGAAGTCCCAACAACGGTTTGTGATCTGTAACCAGTTCGAAGTTGTGCCCAAACAGAAATTCATGAAATTTTTTAACCGCGGCTATGGCAGCTAGGGCCTCTTTGTCGATTTGGCTATAGTTGCGTTCTGTCGTTGAAAATGTTCTAGAGAAGAACGCAATTGGGGCTTCGGACCCGTTGGGTAGTCTATGACTTAATACGGCCCCAATCCCGAAAGATGAGGCATCTGCTGCCAAAACTAGCGGTAGGTTCTGGTTGAATTGGATCAGTACAGCATCTGAAGTGAGGAGTGACTTGACTGCCCTGAAGGCATATTCCTCTTTGGGTCCCCAGTGCCATGGAACATTTTTATCTAAGAGTCTATGTAGTGGTTCTGCCACTGATGCCTTGTGCGGCAGAAATGACGCATAGAAATTCAGCAGGCCTAGGAAGGCTTGTAGTTCTGGTTTGGAAGACGGCGTGGGGGGCTCGTGAATGGCTTTAACCTTTGATTCTACCGGGTGGATGCCAGAGGCGTCTATTCGGTACCCGAGAAAGTCCACCTGCTTAGTGGCTATGGTGCATTTTTCTTTTTTTAGTTTGAGGCCATGCTGTCTGAATCTGTCCAACACCCCTCTAACTCTGAGGAAAAGCTGTGTTCTGTCCCGGGCGGAAACCAAGATGTCATCAAAGTACGGAACCACGCCAGGGAGGCCCTGTAGGATCCGTTCCATTAACGACTGGAATATGCCCGGGGCGGCACTCACACCAAATTGGAGGCGCTTGCATCGGAAGGCCCCTCTGTGGGTAACAATGGTTTGCAATTCAGCCGTTTGGTTGTCCACAGGAAACTGTTGGTAAGCCTGTGACATATCCAATTTGGCGAATATCGTTCCGGGTTCGAATGTGTGCAGTAAATGCTGGATTACTGGCACCGGGTATGCGCTAGTCTGTAAATAGCAATTTATTGTGGTCTTGTAGTCTGAGCACATCCTTATACTACCATCTTTTTTGAGGGGTGTGACAATAGGTGTCTCCCACTTAGCAAAATCCGTGGGTTCGATTACCCCTTGTTTTAACAATTTGTCTAGTTCCGCATCCAGCTTAGAACGCAGAGCGAATGGCACTCTCCACGGTTTCAAGCGGATGGGAACTGCCTGGGGGTCCACTGAGAAGGAAATAGGTGTGCCTTTGTAGCACCCTAATTCATCGCTGAAAACGTCAGCGTAATCAGAGAACAGTGAGTCGGTGTCAGAGGACGAGACAGCATGTATCCCCGTTAAGCTAAGGCCAAGAGAGGGGAACCAATCCAACCCCAAAAGACTAGGAAGGGCACCATCAACTACCACTAATGGCAGGTGGCCTTTAAAGGTTCTGAATTTGACTAGGAACTTCCCTGTTCCGATTACTGGAATGTTCTTCCCTTGGTAGTCTCGTAAGGATAGGCGACTCTTCTGCAGCTGTTTCCTGGACAGGCTGGGACATATTTTCTTGAGCGTGCTCCATGAAATAATCGAGAGCGCTGACCCGGTATCGACCTCCATTAGGCAGGGTCTACCTTCTAAATGAATGGAGAGTTTAATTTTATTGGGAGTTAAGAAGGTATGGTTAGCTTGATAGCATGTAAAACAATTTTCTACTTGCCTGGATGGCCCCGAGGGGGCGTAAGATGGTGGCTTTTGTGGAGCCACGTGCACTGCCTGGCACACCCTAGCGATGTGTCCTCTTCTGCTGCAGTTGTTGCAGGTGGCACTTTTGAACCTGCACGTTGCTCTGGCATGGGGACCCCCACAGGAGAGGCACAGCGGGGTGTGCCTAGGTGCGTTGCCTTCTCTCGGTCTAGTTCCTACCTGTGGCTGCTTGAATGGTTTGAGACGGTGCACCTCAGATTGCTCGATGGGCTCTTCTTCGTTCACTGCCTCCTCAGAATGCACAGTGACTGGGTTAGCTTTGGGGGTGCTTCCCTATATTTCAGCCGCTGACTGTATTGCCAATTCTGCAGCCAGGGCTTCTTCGATGGCTTGTGCGAGGTTGAGGTCCTTCCTTGCCAATAACCGCCTCTGTAGCCTTGTATCCTTGACTCCGCAGACAAGTTGGTCCAGGAGCATGTCATCAAGGTAGCCTTTAAATTCACAGTGCAGGGCTGCGGTTCTGAGGGCTGCCATATATTGGTTTATGGTTTCTCCCTCCGCTTGCTTCCTCATGCGAAAGGCGAAGCGTCTCGCGATCTGCGATGGTTTCGGCGAATAATGATTGGAGAGGGTCTCCAGTAGCTCAGACCATGGGACATTCTTGAGTTCTCTTGGGGCGAACAGTGCTGTTGCTGTGTCAAATACAGTGGCCCCACAATAGCTCAGGAAGAATGACTTCTTTTTGTTGTCTGTAGCGTCGGCCAGACCCACAGCATCAATATAATGGTTAAATCGGTTTTTATAAGAGTCCCATTTATCTTCGTCTGGCTTAAATGGCGGGAACGCCGGATTCGCATTCATGACTGGTTCAGCTTGTGGCAGGTAAAACAAGTCTCACTGGGGATACAGGCCCTGGAAAAGGTAGCAGCTTTGAACGAGTGTTCAGCTTCTGAGTTCTCTCTGGGTTGTACAGGTAGCAGCTGCGCTCGCAGTGCAATTTCGGTCTAGTGATTCAGCTCGTGGAATCTCTCTGGGTTTTCTCGCTCTCTGCAGCCCTTGGTTGCTGGGAACAGACATTATAACTGACGTCTGTTTGAAATTTGCGCCCTTACAAGGGCGAGGCGGCAATGGCTGCAGCTGTGCGCTGACAGCGATTTGAATTTTGCGCCTAGATTTAGCGGTCGTGAGCGTCGCGCTGGAGCTTCGCTACACAAAATTCTGGCAAGCTTGCTGTTGGGCGGCTGAGGCTCTCAGCGCCCAACTCTCTTGTAGCTTATTTGTGTTCTTGAGCGGCTATACGCTCCGCTTCGCTTCCTTCTCAAATGGCTGACCGAGCTCTCAACGACGCGGCTACGGTTCAGCGCTTCAGATTCGTGACATTCAGCTCTTGTATAGCTGCTGGTTGGCCACATCCCATCCTCGTCGCCAATGTTAAGTTCAGAAAGGAGGGAGGCCACACCAGAGCTTCAGTCATAACACACTTTATTCGTAGGAATAAAGGGGGCTGTCGCGTCTGCAGCTAACAGCAGACCTACCAGCGAACAGTGGCTGGCTCAACCTAGCAGCCGGCTTTTATAGCCGACTGTCGAAGGGAGCCAGCCAATGGGGACTAAGAACGCCCCCGCAGGAATTGCGGACCTGATGGGGAACTGGTGTCAGCCCCAAGGACATAACAATTATAATAAATGGAGAATATACCCGCCCAATAAAAATAGAAAAAGGAGTCAGACAGGGCTTCCTACTCTCACCCCTGCTCTCCATATTATCATTAGAAGCATTACTAAAGCAAATTAGACAGAACCCAGATGTAAAAGGATTAAAGGTTAAGAAAGAATATAAGTTGCAAGCATTTGCAGATGATATGATTTTTTTTTCACTGAGGAAACAATAGAAAGAGGACAAAAATGATGAACAAATTAGAACAATTTGGAGCAGTAGCAGGACTTAAAATTAATAGGAAGAAAACAAAATTAAAGACTAAAAATTTAATAAATAAAGAAAGTTAAATACTTAGGAATATGGTTGACAGCACATTGTAAGACACTTAAGGAAAATAATTATGATAAATTGATGCAACACGTGAAGAAGGATTTAGAAACATGGGGCAAGCTACAACTTTCATTATTAGGCAGGATTGTTGCTATTAAAATGAATATTCTTTCAAAATTCCTATATATATTTCAGATGATCCCAATCAAAGTATACAATTTTTTTCTGAAGAACTTAATAAAATAACTGTAAAATTTATCTGGCAAGGGAAAAAACCTAGAATAAATTTAAAGGCAATGCAGGATATGAAGAGCAGGGGAGGTCTGGCACTTCCAAATTGGGAGTTGTATTATAGTTCAGCCTCTTTATTATGGTTGAAGGAATGAGTGAATTTAACCAATAAGAGAACGTTATTCTTAGAAGGCCATGACTTGCAAAGGGGCTGGCATGCTTTTTTATGGGATGTAGGGAAAACTATCCAGAAATATTTTCACAGACACCTAATCAGAGACTCATTATTAACTCATTGGAAGAAAATACAGAAAAAACACTATTTAAAAATACCAATTTGGATTTCAACAATGGAGGCGATGATTCACCCAAATAATCTGGATATAACTAAAATGATTAAATATAATGATCTATTGGATACACAAGGAAATTTGAAATTGCGGCAAGAACTTCAAGAGCAGAGACTAAAAATTAATCAGTGGGCATATCTTCAAATTCAAAGTAGATATAAACAGGACAAGAAAGAATTTGGAATTAACAATAAACTACAGCAATTAGATAAAATTTTATTAGGATCAGGCAAAAAGAAATAACAAAATTTTATAATTATTTATTAGAAATAGAATTAGAAGAAGAAATTGTAAAAGGGAACATGATAGCCTGGAGTAGGAATATAGGACGTAGCATCACCATAACAAAATGGGAAAAGGTCTGGAGTAGAAATAATAAAATTACAAAATTGGTAGCATGCAAAGAAAATGCCTATAAAATGTTTTATAGATGGCACCTTCCTCGTTCGAGATTAGTGAAGATGCACCCCAGTGTGAGTCTGAATTGCTGGAAATGCAAAAAAAAGAGGGAACTTTTTTCCATATGTGGTGGACCTGTACAGAAGCTCAAAAATATTGGCAGAAAATTAGAAATTGGCTGGAAGAAATGACAAGAGAACAGATCAAATTCAAACCAGAGTCCTTTTTATTAGGGATCTTTGATAAACAAATATCAAAAAAGTGAAATATATAATAATACACATTTTGACAGTCGTCAGATTGGCTTTTGCACAATGTTGGAAGCAGCCTCATGTTCCATCAGAGGAGATGATCATTCAAAAAATTTCAAGTTGTGCAGAAATGGACAAATTAATCTTGGCATTAAAAAATAAAGACACTTCAATATACTACAACAGCTGGAATTGCTGGTACAAATGGATAGACCAAAGATAGACTTTACACTAAAAGGCAAAAGATGATACGATAAATCCATAGTAGTGATACACAGATATATGTAAGGATTAGGTGTGTGTATATGGCATAAAATAAGGATAAAAAAAGGTCTTACAAACTGTTGAAGATGAGAATGTTTTTAATTCTTTTCTATTTTTTCTTTCTATTTTCTCCTCCCTTTCTTCTTTTTCTCTCTTTCATTTATGTATGTGTTGTTGGTATGTTTTAATTGTAAAATCAATAAAATTTATTTTTAAAAAAGAGTTTGGTTTTCCTCTCTGTGTCCTTGTTTGTGTGTATGTGTGAGTATGTGTGTTTGTTTAACTCTTTGTGTGTCCTTGAGGTAACTGTTACAACTGTTAAGTGTCTCTGATCCCTTCAGATATTTATTTTAAATTGTTAAGAGTTAGAGACACTGAGAGGAAAAGAAAATGTCTTCACCCAGTTTGGTTAGGCCAACTAGACTGGATGAGGAACAGAATTCAATTTTCTTTCGTCTCTGTGCTTTTAAGAAAACCCCAAGGTTATTAATGAATGTTTTAAGTTCATTTACAAGGAAAGTTTCATCCTTGCATTTACTGTGTGTTTAAATGATTTTACCTGAATATTTTTTTCCCTGAAGCTTGTGAAGCCAGTTTTTCCCTTTCTCATCTGTTGTGTCCCCATTTTATTGAAATTGATTTATCTGTTTAGTAACTGCAATACTGATGTGTTATTTTTCTTCCTCCTCAAACCCTGTCTGCAAGCTATCTACCCCCCGCCCCAAAAAAAATTCTAATCCTTTTACAAAGCCTTTCTTGGTAGAATTACCAGCGAAGAGGAGAGGGAACCCTTGTTCTTTGTCTTTCAACCCTGCAACATGTGGAAGCAGATGCTGCCCCCTTAGAGGAGACATTCCATCCATTGGAGCCAGGAATTGGCTTTGGATCCAGCATCCACTGAAAGTCATTTCAGCAAACCAGAGTGGAGGAAGACCTTCCCAAGCCTGACTGACCACCCATACCACCAGGCCAAGCCTATGCCACCCAGAGACATGAAGAAAAGAATAGACCAGTAAAAGACTTTTCAATCTCCAGAAGACAGAAAGATTATGGGGGGAGGGTGGAAATTCACTGTAATATGAAATTCCTTGTAATGTTTTCTTTCTTGTATCATTTAATTTTGTAAGCAATTTGATGTATTCATGTAAGGATTGTATTTGAGTGGCTGGCCCAGCAAGTTCTGCACACCTTGGATTTCTGCCTGGTGAGAGGGAAAATTGTCCAGCATGTTTGTATTATCTGTAGTGTAAAACTAGCTGCATATACAAGCACATACATAGAGACACACCATTCCGAATTAGACAGAGGTTATCCCTTTCACCTACCTCCACACAAAGCTGCCCCTAGCTTCCTTTTTTAGTTGCTCCTAGCTTCCTTTTTTGTGTTTATAGTTTTTATTTTTTGCTGCTCTGTGGCATTAAGGCCTAAGCAAAACTCCTCCCTGCTAATTCCATGGGGGAAGGGGCATCCCCCTCAGGCAATTCCTGAAGAAATAGCAGAAAAGAGATCTCTAATTCCCAAGCCCTGACTGTGACTCACAAATTATGCTTCCCAGTTGCCCTGTAAAGCAGAACATGTTCCACTGGTGGTTTCATGAGTTGAAATCCCAGGACTCATCGTATGTAATTTTAAAAATACTAAATAGCCTAGATTGTACACTGACTAACCTCAATTTGGCCTCACAAACTCTGAAAGCTAAGAGCTAGGCAGATAGCAATCACAACCTTGGAAATGGGCAGTCTGTAATTTAAAGGCTGTGGAGAATATAGAGTCTTGTGCTTACAACCTGACTGTAAGCTCATAAAAAAGTACATCAAACACCTGAAAATTAATTGGCATGAAAATTTGAATACAGCAAAAAAAAAAAAAAAAACATCAGAAAACCCAGAATTTTTCCCAGGCTGCTAGACCTTCATGGTTGAAAGCTTTTGGGAGCCACTGAAAGAATCCTTTTTTGTTGCCTCTTTTTCAATGCCTCCCCCTTTGCATCAGAAAAATTAAAAGCACCCATCAAGTCTCCCTGATCTGATCACCTTTTAAACTTTTGTCAAAACACTCATGTGTTTTGAAAAAAAAAGTGAGGGATTGTTGGAAGTTATGATTCATCCCTTTCCTAGGAAAAGGAAAGAAATTTTAAAATCTCAGAAGGGGCAGGAAAATTCCCCTAAAGAAAAGGAGAGGTGAAAACACAAGCAGGGTCAGCTCCATTAGCCCCACCTTTGCATGGGATACAGAAAAAGCCTTCAAATTAGCTAAGATCCTTTCCCTTAGAAATCAAATAGATGGCAACCTGTAAAAAAAACTTGTGAAAAGCAAACTCCAATAGGAAAAAGGATCAAGACACATGAGAAAAGGAAATAC
Organism: Pseudonaja textilis; assembly: GCF_900518735.1. The sequence goes on along the minus strand of NW_020769797.1, from coordinate 33,854 downwards.
TCATCAAAATGCAGTCATAAAAAACATGGCAGGAAGAAAAGGTTTAAAACCATGATACCAAATGAAAAGGCATAACAGGAAACTCAGGATATTGCAAAGTGAACAAGCAGCTACTATAAAACAATTACTCCTACCAAGATCCCAGGAAAAGATCCCAATCTCAAGAGAGACAATTCAAATGCCATAAAAGAACTCATCACAAATCAAAGGCTTCAAGGCTTCACACTTACAAAATCAAAGGACGTGAAGGGTATAAGAAAGGGGTTTTTCTACTTACAAAATTATATTAGTCTCAAGAATGCTGTAGGATTTTGTTGTGGAGCGATGGTAAGGAAGAGGCATGAGACAAGAGCGTACAACTAACAAGGCTTTATTGCAGGGAATAAAGGATTGTCGCATCTGCTTGCTAACTTGCAGACTAGCGGGCGACAACCGGCTGGCTCTGCTCGACAGCCGGCTTATGTAGCCGACTTTCAAACGGAGCCAACCAATGGGAGCGGCTGGTGCTCCCGCTCAAACAGCGGACCTGGTTGGGAACTCCCACCAGTTCCATGGACATAACACTCCTTTCCCCCAGCTGGGAACATGCGTAGTCATGTAGGTAAGTTGGCTGTCTGCGTTGGCGACCAGAACGTCACAGTTCGGGTGAACTGTTGGCTGGTGACAAGTCCAGGCCCTCGGGACATGCCTCGACGGTCATCGGGGCATGGGCTTGCCCCGGCGTGGTGTTCTGCGAAGTCGGCGAGTCCCCTTGCTCGGGCTGACCCGGGCGAGTCTCGAGGTCCGGTTGGCAAACTGGAACGCTCAGCTGCTGAGTCGGTGATCCTGGCCGGAAACTGGCCGGTCTACCTTCCTGTTCATCGGGGAAAACCGGGTTCCACATGGAGCTTCCGTCTGGCACCTGCAGGGAGGCGTTGGCGCTGGCAGGTCGGGTTGGGTTGGCGTCAGCCGCACGTCGCCTTCTGAGTTGGTCCACGTGCCTTCGCCCCAAGAGTCCATCTTCCAGGAGGACCCTGTAGGATCTTGGACCTGTGACTGACACGATTTGACCTGGTACCCACAAAGGATCCCCTGCATAGTTCCTGGCGTACACCAGGTCTTGCAAGGCAAAGTCTCTGACCAGACTGTCAGACCCTAAAGGGGTGTCTGGGCAGTAGTGGGGGTGTAGCCTGTCCAGGGTGGTTCTAAGGCGTCTCCCCATTAAAAGTTCGGCGGGAGATTTGTTAGTAGTGCTGCAAGGCGTCGTATGTTAGCTGAGCAGGAAACGAGACAGTTTAGAGTGCCAGTCCTCCTGGCCAAACCTGGCGAGTGCCTCCTTGGCTGACCTAACTGCTCTCTCTGCCATCCCGTTGCTAGCGGGGTGAAAGGGAGCCGTAAGGACATGTCTGATGCCCAAATTAGCCACGTACATACTGAACTCACATGATGTGAACTGCGGGCCATTGTCAGACACCAGCGTGTCTGGAAGTCCATGGGTGACAAATAAACGGGTCAGGGTTTTGACTACTGCTTGGGTGGTGGTCGTGGGAAGCAAGGCCACGTCAATCCACTTGGAGTAGGAATCCACAACCACCAAGAAAGTCCTGCCATGCACTGGTCCAGCCAGGTCGATGTGCAGGCGAGACCAAGGAGCACTAGCACTTTCCCACCTGGTGGGCATGGCAGCTGGCGGGGCAGCCCTGGTTTCTTGGCAAGGTTGGCAAGAGCTTACCCAGTTGGCGATTTGAGCATCCATGCCGGGCCACCAAACGTAGCTGCGGGCCAACGCCTTCATCCTTACAATGCCCGGATGGCCCTCGTGAAGCACCTTCAGGATGGGTACTCGAAGGGTGGCTGGGATGACTACTCTTGTACCCCACAATAGACATCCCTGTAGCCTCAACAGTTCCTGCTGGCGGGTTTTAAAGGGAACAAAGTCAACTGTACATTGAGTTTCCGGCCACCCCCTTCCCACCCAGTCCAGAACCTGGGCGATTATTTTGTCTTTTTTTGAGTGCGCCGCAATGTCTTCGGCTGTCACTGGAAGTTTGAGTTCGTTGACCTCAAAAATGGCGTGAATTGGTGCAGGGTCCTCAACTGGGACTGGCAGGGGGCAGCGACTGAGGGCATCGGCATGACTCAAGTTCTTGCCAGGACGATGCACCAACTTGAATGAGTAGGCGGCCAGAAACAAAGTCCATCTGGTCATTCTGGGTGAAAGTACCTGCGGGGTTTGCTTATCTCCAGATAAGAGTCCTAGGAGAGGTTTATGGTCAGTCACAAGTTCAAAATGGTGGCCAAATAAGAATTCGTGGAACTTTTTAACTGCAGCAACCGCAGCCAGGGCCTCTTTATCAATTTGGCTGTAGTTCCTTTCTGCCATGGAGAAAGTCCTAGAAAAGAAGGCAATTGGTGCCTCGGAGCCGTTGGGGAGTCTGTGGCTTAGGACAGCCCCAATCCCAAAAGGGGATGCGTCAGCAGCCAGGACCAGAGGAAGGCGTTGATCGAACTGGACTAAAACCGCTTCCGATGTGAGTAAGGATTTGACTGCTTTGAAAGCGTGGGCTTCTTTGGGTCCCCAATGCCATGGTGAGTCTTTATCTAAGAGTCTATGTAGGGGTTCAGCGACAGATGCTTTGTGCGGGAGGAATGAGGCGTAAAAGTTTAGAAGCCCCAGAAAGGCTTGTAGTTCAGTCTTGTTGGTTGGTGTGGGTGCCTCGTGGATGGCCTTCACCTTGGACTCAATTGGGTGGATGCCAGAGGCATCTATCCTATAACCCAGAAAGTCCACCTGCCTAGTGGCGATGGCGCACTTCTCCCTTTTAAGTTTGAGGTCATGCTGCCTAAACTTCTCTAGCACTGTCCTGACCCTCTGAATGAGTTGAGGTCGGCTAGTAGCTGAGACTAAGATGTCATCGAAATACGGAACAACTCCTGGGAGACCTTGGAGAATCCGTTCCATGAGTGATTGGAAAATACCCGGGGCCACACTGACCCCGAATTGGAGGCGCTTACATTTGAATGCCCCTCTATGTGTGACTATGGTTTGTAATTCAGCTGTCTGATCATCAACAGGGAACTGTTGGTATGCCTGGGACATATCTAACTTGGCGAAAATGGTACCGGGTTCGAATGTGTGTAACAGGTGCTGAATAACAGGGACGGGGTATGCGCTGACCTGTAAATAACGGTTGAGCGTGGTTTTATAGTCTGCGCAGATTCTTAAACTGCCATCCTTCTTGAGTGGGGTGACTATGGGGGTCTCCCATTTGGCAAAATCAGTAGGTTCTAACACCCCTTGTTTAAGTAGTTTGTCTAATTCTGCGTCCAATTTAGGATGGATGGCGAAAGGCACCCTGTGTGGCTTAAGGCGGAGAGGGATTGCCTGGGGATCTACAGAAAACGAGATGGGGGTGCCCGAATAGCAACCCAGCTCGCTGCTAAATATGTCAGAAAAATCAGAAAATAATGTATCTACGTCAGAAGTTGAGACAGCATGGATCCCAGTTACACTAAGGCCAAGGGAAGGAAACCAATCAAGTCCCAACAGGCTGGGGAGGGCACCATTAACAACCACTAATGGCAAATGGCCTTTAAAGGCTTGGAATTGAACAAGGAACTTGCCTTTCCCGAGGACCGGAATGTTCTTGGCCTCGTAGTCCCGCAGTGTCAGGTGGCATCTTTGGAGCTGTTTCCTTGACAGTCTGGGCTGGATCTTCTTCAGAGTGTCCCAGGAGATGATTGAGAGCGCAGATCCCGTGTCTACCTCCATCCTACAGGGTTTACCTTCTAGGAAAACAGAAATTTTAATTTTATCAGGGGTTTGGGAAGTATGGTTAGCGTGGTAGCAGGTATAGCAGTCCTCCACTTGCCTTTGGGAAATAGAAGGTGGTGGAGGTCTTTGAGGCAAGGAGCGCCCTGCTTGGCATACTCTAGCGAGGTGACCCTTCTTTTGGCAGTTCAGGCAGATGGTGTTTCTAAACCTGCAGGATGCCCTAGAGTGGGAGCCTCCGCAGGTTAGGCACAAGGGCGGTTGTTTGGGGGTGAAGTTGTTTGTCTGTCCCGCTCCTACCTGTGAAGGCTTCTGATGCTTAAGGCGGTTAATGTGTGATGAGTCTGTGGGGTCTTCTTCACTGAGCACTTCTTCAGAATGGACGGTTGGACTGCTGGGCTTTAATGGAGTGCCCTGAATCTCAGCTGCTGACTGGGCCGAGAGCTCAGCAGCCAGGGCTTCCTCCATGGCTAGGGCCAGATTCAAGTCCTTTTTTGCCAGCAAACATCTTTGGAGTCTCAGGTCTCTAACCCCACAGACGATCTGGTCCAGCAGCATGTCCTCCAGATATTCTTTGAAACCGCACTGTAAGGCAGCTGTCCTAAGGGCAGCCATGTATTCGTTGATCGACTCCCCCACTGCCTGCTTCCTGATTCTGAAGGCATAGCTTCTGGCGATCTGGGATGGTTTTGGCGCGTAGTGATTGGAGAGTATTTCTTGTAGTTCATCCCATGGGATGCTTCTGATGGCGCGTGGTGCGACTAACGCTGTAGCGGTGACAAGAACGGCGGCCCCACAATAGCTGAGGAAATAAGACTTCTTTCTATGTTCCGCAGCGTCAGCTAACCCGATGGCATCGAGGAAATGGCTGAAACGATTCTTGTAGGAGTCCCACGTTTCCTCGTTTGGCTTGAATGGCGGGAATGCTGGATTAGCATTCATCGTGGGTAGTGCCGGGTTCGTCTTCTTCAATCGTCTTTGAAATCGTGCTCTTAAAAGAGCGCAGGCTGTGACTGTCTCTCTGGGCTACGTAGCTCTTTCTGAATTTCGCGCTCTTGGTGAGCGTTGGCGGCCGCGTCTACGGTGCCGGCGGCTCATTTCAGTGACTACAGCTCGAGTAATGGCGATTTGAATTTCGCGCTCTTTGTGAGCATTGCGCGGCTGCGGCTACAGCGCTCATGACTTCACTCTCAGTGATTACAGCTCTTTGAACACACGCGTCTGGTTAGCCTTCGACCATCCCATCCTCGTCGCCAGTGTTGTGGAGCGATGGTAAGGAAGAGGCATGAGACCAGAGCGTACAACTAACAAGGCTTTATTGCAGGGAATAAAGGGTTGTCGCATCTGCTTGCTAACTTGCAGACTAGCGGGCGACAACCGGCTGGCTCTGCTCGACAGCCGGCTTATATAGCCGACTGTCAAACGGAGCCAACCAATGGGAGCGGCTGGTGCTCCCGCTCAAACAGCGGACCTGGTTGGGAACTCCCACCAGTTCCACGGACATAACAGATTTATTCTTACTTGTCTTCCTATTAATAAACTGATTCTGATTCCAATGCTGCTGACCAATTATTTTGTAGTGAATTTTCCAGCTGGGAAAATTTGAATTAACAAAGGAGAGAGCTCAGCCTTTTTCTTAAAGGGCAAGGCTCCCTTTACTTTTCAACAATCAATTAGCTCTGGTGCACTGGATGGCAGAGTCGGATGTGGAAGCATGCCCCATTGATTTCAATGGTCCACAGTTAGCTCTGATGTTCAGGAGCATGGAACAAGACACAAATCCATGTTGGGAAGCTCCTCCATACAGTACTGAGCTGATCAAAGAAGATATGGTTACTTTATGCTGTTATGTGTGGTAAAAAGAACTAAGAGAAGAAAAAATGTTTATTGTTCTTTTCATGATGTGATTTCCATTAAAACTTCTTAGATGTGTATGCATAATAATGTATAATAATTGCATGTAGAATTGAATTTAGATGCGTATGTATAATAATGTATAATGTTTGTATGAAGAATTGAATAGGATTGAATCAGACTGTCAATCATTTGGAAGCGTGCACTCACAAACAAAAAAATCTCCACACCACAAGCCAGGCAAACACTTGAGCACAGACAGATCCCCCCTGATACCTCCAGCTCAAACACACCCCAACCAGGCACCCAGATGAAACCTAGCTTCCTAACTAATGATAGCCATCCATTTACCCAGAGCCAAGGTGCACTAAAGACCTCCAATAAAGTAACACAATGTTGCCTGCCAATCAAGATATAAAAAGAGCCAAAAAACAGACAGAAGATATTAGAAACACCAATCAAGCAGAACACAGCAAACTCCAAGACCAATAAACACAGACCAAAACTCCCAACCAATCAGGGTGAAGAAAAAACCATTCTGGCACTGCAATAGGCTGCCCCAAATTTAAATCTGAAACCACTATAAAAGCCTGACTCACAGATGAACACTATACAGAAGCCTGATGATGGCAGATAAGATTCTGCCGAAACGTCGCTACAACTTTAAAAGCACAACTACAATGACGTGGGAAAATACCCAAAAAAAGCTGAATGCCATACATGTAAGTACCCGCGAAAACTTCAGGATATATATATATAAAACAATATGATTGCTTGCAAGAAGAATTAATTTTTGTATCCTATTGCATAGATTGCTACATTCCTTATACCCTATATATCCTTTATATCTTTCTACAATTTGATACCTCGGGTAACAACTAATTAATTAATTGATGTATAACTAATTAATGGCTATATATTGATTCATAGACTTAATTGAACTATAAGAAAGTTATACGATATAGTATGTAAGAAAAGAAAACAATCAAACATATACTTATTTATATGTATTGAATTATATATGTTTACTCTATAAGCTATTATATTTAGAATTATATTTAATTAATTTATTAAAAGGATTAAATCGGATCAGAAAATTAAGAGGGTTCTGACTTCCGGTTTGCCAGGTTTCGGCGGCAGCGGGGATTCGCGATTGTGTGCAATCCCTGTTGTGCTAGCCGTCTTGGTGCCTATGATCCTAATGGGTCTGGAGGATAAGGCTGCCCCATAGAGGCAGCCGAAGATAGGGAGGATCTGGGAAGGGGCTAGGGGGTGTCGCAGATCCCCTCCTCACCCAGCATAACCTCCTTTTCTCAAAGCGGTGGAGCGGCGGTCAGTAATGGCCACCACAAAGAAGCTGGCAGCTGGAAAAGATTGTGCTGGAGGAAGAAGGAGAAAGAAGAATAAAAAGTGAAAGTGCTGGCTGAGCCGGGAAAATAACAATTTTTAAAACCCTGGAAATGGAATTGCTTGAATTGCCTGAAAGATACATTGTATCCCTAAGAAGAGGAAAGAGGTGGAGAAAGCTGTCAAGGGAAAACTTGTTTTTCTTCACTCTCCCACCCCATAGAAATAGCACAGTGACTTGGAAAATATATTTGGGCACTGAAGGTAACTCAACTTGAAAGTTAAAGACAAGGGATAAAGGATTCTTAGACATTGGATTTAACAACTTCAGAAATTGGAAAACCCGTATTTGAGGTATGGATTTCTGAGCATTTAAAGGGAAATTGTTGTTGTAAGTGGGGGGAGAGGAAAAATGTTTTGGAGCAGAACTTTAAAAAGGAGGAGACTGCCTAGACCTTTAAAGAAAGATATATTTTAATGGGAACTCTTTGATCAAACAGCCCCAGAAAGAGAAATAGAAGAAAGAAAGAAAAAAGTATTAAAAGAAAGAGTTTATTTGGATCTTTTAGTGACTTTGGAACTTTTTGGAATTATTCTTGATTAAAAATACTTGGGTGGTTGTTTTTGAAAAAGTTCTCTTCATGATGGCATTGCTTCTGGATGAACTAAAAATTCAATATCAAAAATATAAAGAAGAACAGCAAGATGGAAAAGACACTTTGGGCACTCTTTTTCAATTTCTAGAAATGGTGGTATGCACTTATGAAAAACTGACTATGCAGCAGGATGACTGGAATAAAGAAGAAGAAGAAGCCATCTTGGATGAACAATGGGTTTTCTTTGGGGAGAGGAGGAAGAGGAAAAGAAAAAGGGGATTTTAAGGTTTGAAAAAACAATCCAAAAAGAGAAAAAATGAGATGAAAGGTGGATACAAGGTTAGAAAACAACAAAAAGGGGGTAAGCAGAAGAAGAAAAGGGAGGAGGAGAGACAAAGGGGTAAAAAGGGCAAGGAGAAAAATAAACAAGAGAGAAAGGAGGGGATGAGAAGCCTTAATGGTGGGAAGCAAGATTTAAAGAAACAAAACTTATTTAGAGACAATGGGTAAATCTAATTGAAAAAGGGATTCTGGAAGGTACATAAGATTGTGTTTTTATATGTGCATTTAGAGTAAAATGTTTAAGATATAAATAAGTATCAATATATATGATTAGCTTTTTAATGGTATTGATGGTGGTTTATATGCTTTTATTTTGTAATTGTAGTGTTGTTACTTTTCTCATAAAATTTATCGTGTAATTTTGGAATGTACTAAACAGAATCCCAATATAACGTAAGTGTTATATTATGTATTATTAAGTTAGGGGAAAGAGTCAAAGGCGTCACTCTAATTAGTATACAGGAGAAGTATATTGAGGGAGAAAAGATGAACGGATAGTTGGAAAAGAACAGACAAAGAATGATAAGTATTATGAATTGTATTGAGATAAGATAAATAAAATAAAACTAAGAAAGATAAAAGAGGGAAGAAGCTATGTATGAAAATGGTAACAAGATACGCAATGATATATAAACTAAATATGATTTTTGAATTTGCGACTTTGCAAAGAGTTTTAACCCAGGATCAAGCAGCTTTCAGAAAAGATGTTTTATGTTCTTTTATATTTTATGTTCTATATGTTTGTGTATTGTTTTTGAAAGGCAATAAAATTTTAATTAGTAAGAAATATAATTTGGATAATAGAATGATAAGGAGGAGTTGGGATAAGATATGAAGTTGAGCAGATAATGTAAATATATATATTATAATTTGGAACTATTTTGTATGTTCTACTGGGTTTTTTCTTTTAGAAAAGATCTTTTATGTTATCATGCCTTGATTGTTTGTGTATTGTTTTGTAAAGTTAATAAAATTTGTCTTAAAAAAAAGAAAATTAAGAGGGTTACAGACTATCATAGATTATAAACAATAACGATATTTAGTTTTACATTGTTGTATAAATATATACATATATATATAAAGTGTGCATAAAATTAAGGAGAGATATTAGACCTTGTAGTGATAAACTGAACAGATTAGAATAAGATAAAAGGGAAGAGATAAACATGGAAAATGCAAAAGGGAGTTGATACAACGGATGATAATATTGAAAGACTTTCTTAAGAAAATAGGTAGATTTAGGAAGCCTAAGATGTCCACCATGACAACTACCACTAAGATTGGGAAGAAAACAACATCCAACCCAACATCAATGATAACATCACAAGCAGGACAATGTTCGATAGAGGGCATGCTGAATCCTAAGAAGGCAAGTCAGGTGTCAAATATGCAAACAATTCAAGTGGCATTAACAACAATACAAGAAATGATGGTGAGAAACCACGCAGACTTTAAAACAGAAATGGGGGAAATGAAAGGCAAAATATGGAAACTAGATGAGAAGATAAGTACAATCCAACAAACAGTAGTAAAAACAGAACATAAAATGAAAGCAGTGGAGGTAAAGGTTGAACAAACAGATAAGAAAGTAGAATCAATAGAACAGAAATTAATGGGAGACAACAGGAAATTAGAAGAGGCAATTGCATATTTGGAGATGGAAAAGACTGATTTCTTCCTCAGATTTCAGAATGTAACAGAAGAAATGGGGGAGGACTTGTCCAAATTAATGGCAGATCTCATAGCAGAAGCATCACAGAAAGAGGGCCAAGAGGTTCGAAGGGAAATCGATGAGTTATATAGAATATATACCAACTATACAAGATGTTTTAGACTTCCAAGAGAGGTTCATATATGATTCTCAAAGAAATAATTGAGAGATGAGATATACAAAGTGACAAGAGACCAACCGCTGATATTCAAGGGAACAGAAATTGTAACATTGAAACAAATTCCAAGAAGAATAAGAGAACATAGAAAGAAATATAGATTCCTGGCCGCCCAACTGAATAAGAATAACATCCTGTTCAAATGGCTTATCCCAGAGGGAATGTTAATATCATGGCAGGATAAAAAATTTAAAATAGACAGTATAGAAAAAGCGAGGGAATTCTTTGAACTGTATGTAGTATCAGGAGAAGACCAGAACAGCAAAGAGGAAGTGGAAAGTAGAAGCCAAGAAAAAGATTGGGTGGAGAAAAGAGAAACAGAACAAGAGGAAAGAGAGCAGGATGAACTGGAAAGAGAAGGTGTAAGAACAAGACAACAAATGAGAGCAAATAAGCTTCAACAAGAAACAACTACAGAGTAAGATGGTGGAAGAAATCAAATTGATTAAGAGGGGAAAAAATGATAAATAAACTACAGAAACTGAACTTAGATATTATATGCCTTCAAGAAACACATATCCAGAAACATCAAAGTAAACTGTTAGAAGCACCAAAGTTAAGAGATGTATACGTATCTCTAGCCCAACCAAAAAAGAGGAGGATAGCAATATACATTAGGAAACATTTACAAGCAAAATAGCTATATGTAGACGAGGAGGGTAGGATTTTGATGTTAGAAGTTTATATAAATTATAAGAAAATGTTATTGACAGTGATATATGTGCTGAATGAGAAACAAGAAAAAATTTATACCAAACTATACAGAAAATTAGTAGAACAGGAATATGAGAACATATGCCTGTTAGGTGATTTCAATGCAATAGCAAATGTAGGAAAAGATTACAATAATGGAAATCCAAGGAAAAAAAGGAAAAGGAAAACATTACTAAAAGTATTCTATCAAATGGGGGAAGAATTAGGATTAAAAGATATATGGAGAGAAAGAAATTCAGAAAAAAACCCAGTATACTTACTATTCAGCACCACACACATCATGGTCAAGATTGGATATGTTATGGACAAATAGGGAAATGAAATGTAATATAAAAGAAATGGAAATTGAATCTAACATATGGGCGGACCATAATCTCATTAAAATAATTTGGAAAGGATTGAAAAATAAACAGAAGATGGATGCTAAACAAGGAGTTCCTAAAAGAAAAAGAATGTGTTAAGATGATGGAAAAAGAATTGGAATTCTTTCTGAACAAAAACAAAAAACAACAAACATCAATTCCAAACCTATGGGACATGACTAAAGCATATATCAGGGCCCTGGCAACTTCATATAATGAACATAGATATAAGGGGAAAAAAAGAACAATCTAAACTACTAGGTACTGTTAAGGAGTTAGAAAAAACACTAGAAAAAACACCACATAATAAGACAGCAAATATGGAGAGGATAATGATTAGACATAAACTGAATATGTTAGCACAAGATGAATGGTTACAGGACATGAAAAAGATAAACAAGAATTATTTTGAACACGCGAATAAGCCGGGAAGGTGGCTAGCCTATAGCCTTAAGAAAGAAAAAGAAAAAAGAGCAATCCAACAATATATATATATGTGTGTTATATAGTAATTAGGGAGATGGTATCAAGGTAGATTGAAGGTGGCTGGCACGAATTAATAATTAGAGGGGGCAATTTTGAATAAAACTAAGGATTGATAAAATTGCAAATATGACAGATAAAGGTAATTTGGGAAATGAATATAGAAATGACATGAGAATTTCAAATAACATTGTAAAATAAGATATGAGAATACTCTAATGAATGAAATAAGTTATAATATAAATTGGAATTGGATATGATTAATACTTAATACTAATAAGGGTAATGTGATATGAAATTGAACAAACAAAATGAATAGGTAAATATGGTCATGTTTGTATTGTATTGAAACCTGGAACCATAAGGCTTGCCAAATGAGATTTTTTTTTATTTTAAAAAAATTGAGGAGGAAATTGAAAAATGAAATTGTTAGGTATGTCTAATTGATATGGTGATTGGCATTAGGAGAGAGTATTGATGTTGAAAATAAGCAAGGAAGGAATTTGACTTAATATGAATGTGGATATTAAGAGATTATCAAGCTTGCTTATACTAAAATGTATAATATATTGATGCCATACAGTTAAAGTATTGTTGTGTATGTGTAGATTGAAATAAAAATCTTTTACTGAAAAAAAGGGAATGGAGTGAGGTCCACGGTTGATAGTTTAAAGTTTTGTGGGTTTGAGGATGTAACTTTACGATGCATATAATTATTAGATTTATGACTAGTCAGGGGAAATATTCATTTATCTGTGGATCATACTCCATTTGCCCTTGATCCCTAGAGGTAGTATTTCCTATTCAGACACAAGCTATACATGCATTGAAATATAGACTCTAGATGATAACATGATAGATTGATGGATAGATGGATGGATATAGAGAGATAGATGATAGGTAGGTAGATGGATGGATAGGTGGATAACTGGATAGCTAGATAGATGATAGATAGATAGATGATAGATAGATAGATAGATAGATAGATAGATAGATAGATAGATAGATA
>NW_020769797.1:0-21497 GCF_900518735.1 Pseudonaja textilis | reverse complement strand
ATAGATAGATAGATAGATAGATAGATAGATAGATAGATAGATAGATATAAATTAAGCAATAGAGATAGAGAGGTATGAATGTCATCATATAAAATCTATCACTCAATAACCCAAATCTATATCTATAATCATCTACATTTGTCTATCCGTCTGTCTCTCATCTATCTATTTATCTATCTTTTATTTTTGTAAACCTGGACATGGCTGATATAAGATCAAGGTGAGAAGCAACCTTGAACTAAGGAGAAATTTCTGACAGTTAGAACAATTAATCAGTAGAACAACTTGCCTCCTGAAGTTGTTAATTAAGAAGATGGACAACCATTCATCTGAAATAGCATAGGGTTTCAGGCCCAAGCAGGAAGTTGGAATAGAAAAGCAGGAGACTCTATACCATTTCAGACAAGTGGCTATCCAGTCTCCTCTTTAAAACCTCCAGTGATGGAGCATGAACAACTTCTGACAGCAAGTTGTTCCACTGGTTAATTGTTGTCACTGTTAGGAAGTTTCTCCTAATTCCACATTGCTTCTTTCCTTGATTAGTTTCCATCCATTGTTTTAACATCCCTCCTTTTTTTTATCCATTACATTTTATCCATCCATCTACCCACTAATATTGTCCTCATAGAACACAGAAGCATCATAAAAGTCAGGACAAAATTAATGGACCACAGCCATATACATTTCTTATATTGAAAGGTCAATCATAAAGGAAATTTGCACTGACTGTCCTTTGGAAGGACAGATACTGAAGCTGAAATTCAAATATTTTGTCTACCAAATGAAAAGACTCATTGGAAAGATTGAAGGCAAAAGAAGAAGGGGACTTAAGAGCATGAGATGGGTAGATAGTATCATTAACACAATGGGCAGATTCAGAGAGGCAGTGGAGGATGGGGAGGATGGTATGCTATGGTCCATGAGGTAGTGAAACGTCAGACATGACTTAGCAAATGAACAACAGCAATATTGAAAATAAATCAATAGTATTTTTTTCTTGTTTCTCAAACCACATCTTTTCTCAAAATAAAAATACTGATGTTTCCTAGTTTACTCACTCTTTAGGAAGGAGATTGCATTTTAAGAGTAATTGCATTTATGTCAATCTTTAATGACATAATATAATTAAATGTGCTTACATAGAAACACAATCAAACTGAGAAAGAACTCAAAAAGAATAACATGTGTCTCCCACTCTGAAATAAAATTAAGAAATAGGGAAAGCATAGATGACAAATTCCTTTACTTTTTTTCCCCAGATATGAATGACTGTTTTGAATGTTCAGAAGATCACTATCCAAATAAGGAAAAGATAGAATGCATTGTGAAACTAGTAGTCTTTCTAAATATTGAAGAAAACCTAGGAATTGGTTTAGCTTCAATTGCTCTATCTTTCTTCTTCCTCACAATGTGGGTACTTGGAACTTTTATTAAAAACAGGGATACTCCCATTGTCAAAGCCAACAACCGGTCCCTCACCCACACCTTGCTTGTCTCTCTTCTGCTCTGTTTTCTCTCCTCTTTGTTCTTTCTCAGCCATCCTGGCAAAGTGACCTGCATTCTCCAACAACCAATCATCTTCTCAGTGGCCATTTCTAGTGTACTGGCCAAAACCATCACTGTGGTTGTTGCTTACATGGCCTCTAAACCAGGATCTCGGATGAGGAAATGGGTGGGGAAAACATTGGCTTTGTCTATTGTCCTTTCCTGCTCTCTCTTACAAATCTGTATTTGTATTCTTTGGTTGGCAACATCTCCTCCATTCCCTCAGTTGGACATGCACTCAGAGTCCCAAGAAATAATTTTACAATGCAATGAAGGGGCAACTTTCTTCATCTACTGTGTCTTGGGCTACATGTGTGTCTTGGGCTACATGGTTATCTTGGCCATCACCAGCTTTATTGTGGCTTTCCTTGCCGTAAATTACCTGACAGCTTTAACAAAACCAAATTCATCACCCTCAGCATGTTGACCTTTTAAAGTGTTTGGATTTCCTTCTTTTCAGCCTATCTGAGCACTAAAGGAGAAGCCATGGTCGCTGTGGAGGTCTTCTCCATCTTGTCCTCCAGTGCTGCATTGCCGGGATGCATATTTTTGCCAATGTGCTACATCATTGTTTTCAGGCCTCAGCTAAACCACAGGGAGCTATTCATAAAGAGGACTTAGTACATATCATATAGTGTTTCTTGCTATACTGACAAAGAAGACTAAAAATCCTGTTTGCTATGTATATGAAATATATAGAAGTTATTTCTGTGAAAGGAGGATTTTTGGAAGTTATTATGATTATTAAGATTTATTAATGTCACCCATTCAAAAAGAAGTGTTCATGTTGCTGCATTTTCAAATATTTCTGAAGATTGTTTCACCCTTTCAACACTTCACCTCACGAAGATTTTTAGAATCTAGATTTCTTAGATACTGTTAAAAGATTTCAGATATTGACTGAAAGGATATCCAAGCTCCTTCATGGTTTTTTGCTATACTGACAGACCTATTCTGTCTCATCCTTTATTTGACATCCTTTATACTTGTCATTTATAACATTTAATTTGCTTTGGTATACATTGTTCCCTGTAACCTTTCCATGGAATTGTGGAAAAATACATTGTGGATATATCAAGGTGTGGTGTTGTGTTTGTTACTTTTAAAAGAAGAATCGCTGAAGCTTCTAAGGATGGAATGAACTTGCTATGATGGGGAAGTGATAAAAGATTGAATAAATAAATGATCACCCATCCCCAATCAATTAACATTTCTTGTCCTACTTTCTGGTGCTTTGGAAAATAAGTTGACTCCCCTCTTGTTTCTGGCAGCCTTAATAAGATAAACAAAATACTGCAGTTGCAGATATATAGTTTTTTCTCTTAACATCAGCTAGGAACAATAAAGAAATCAGCACTCAAGGAATATGCTGTAGACTATCATTTGATAGGGCAACAATAAAAGTTAAGAGATATTCAAATGCAATGTAAAGTGAATACTCATTCATGGAATTGTCCAAAGCAATGGCGGCATAGTTTTGAAGCTTTGATGAAACTATATTTTACCATCTTAGGGTAGATTCAGATAACCAATTCTAAGCCTTTTCTTGGAAGCTCACGTACCCAGTGCAATTAATAGCTACTGGTAGTGATGTAGACCTCAGTATGTTTGTACAATAGGCTTAAACTTTTTCCAGATGTCATTATTTCTGATCCTCATGACACAAGATGGACTTCAAGGAAGGATTTTAAAAAAGCAGAGAGAAAATCAGATACTTAATTCTTTAAAAATTGCTTACTTATAACTTGGCAGATCTTCCAAAGAAAAGGAAAAGAGATAGAAATTCATATTATGATTGTTAATTTCCACCAGTCTGACTTACACAAATTAGAAAAGTGGTTTTTCTATAAGTGGCTGGGAAATACTGCAATGGTTAATGAAATCTGAACCATGATTCCTTTCTCAGAAAAAAATGGTTTTTTTTGGGGGGGGGGGGGGTCCATGCTGAGCTAAATAATGATTTGTTCTTGCACATCTTGTTTATTATTCTGTAGCTAATTAACTTTTCTTTGAAGAGTCCCAATTACTATAATGGGTTTATCTGCTTAAAGCTCCAGAGATTTTCAAGAAAGCAGTGAACACTGGAAAGCATGGCTGAAAGAGGTTATAAATTAACTCCAACTCAATGATGAGCTTGAGGTGATGGGAAGAGTCAAACAGGGCTATTAGGTTTGTTATTTCCAGTATCTGTTCTTTATTTATCAGACCAATTTCAAATTTTGGTTGTAGAAATCTCAGTCATTATTTATTTCTGTCTCTCCATTAAAGTTAAAGATTCAGATTGATGTTATCCTCCTAGAAGGTGTCTTGGAAAATCCAGGATGCTAAGTCTAATCCATTGGTGTGAGTTGATACGTTGGAGACTTCTTTTAGAAGTGGCAAGAGAGAAGACATTGAAATATAAAGGTAAAGAAATTTTGGTCTTAAAACAAATACTAGAAGAGTGAGAGAGATGAGAAGAGAATATCGATTCCTGACCAAAATGTTATTGAAAAAGGAGGTGACCTACAGATGGCTGATCCCAGAAGGACTGATGTTCACGTGGCAGGAACAGAGACATAGAATTGATTCAATTGAGAAAGCAGAACTGTTCCACACAGAATTTTTTGGAGGGAGAGAAGGAGAGGCAGGAAAGGAGGTTTCATTAATTGAACCTCAAGAGGAACAAATGGAGATTGGAAAAGAAGAAGGTGCAGTAGGTGGACAGGTGGATATTAAAGATCAGCGTGAACTAAGACCTACGAGAGTGGTCAAATCTAAATATAAAATATAACCATGGAAGAGAAAAAACTGATTACAATGAATATAAATGGACTGAATTCAGTTGCTAAGAGAAGGGAGATTTTCCATAAATTAAGGAAACTAAAGTTTGATATAATTTGTCTACAAGAAGTACATATTAAAAAGCAACATGAACAATTGCTAGTACAACCAAAATTAGGGAAATTGTTTACTTCTCTGACTCAATGTAAGAAAAGAGGGGTGGTTTTATATATTAAAGAGGCTATCCCAGCAAAACTGATTTATACAGATGAAGATGGGAGAATATTAATGGTGGAAATAATGGACAATAATAGAAAGATACTTTTGACTGCAATTTACGCCCCAAATGATAAACAGGAAGAATTTTATAAAAAATTACACACAAAGATGGCTGGACTGGACTATGTTAATATAATTATGATGGGAGACTTCAACGGAATCATGGACAATAAACTTGATCATATTGCAACAGCAGCAAAGTATAATAGAAAAACTCTTCCTAAATCCTTTTTTTAAATGATAGATGAATTAACTCTAAAAGATATATGGAGAGAAAGAAATCTTAAACTTAAGCAATATACGTTCTATTCAAATAGACATTTATCATGGTCCAGACTTGACATGATTTGGATCTCAACAGACTTAATATCTAGCGTTCAAGAAGTAAATATTGAAACAAGTACTTGGGCTGATCATAACCCAGTGACAATCAAATGGAAGGGACAAAAAAAAAGATCGAGATGGACATTAAATAATACTATCTTAAAGGAGAAAGAATTTATACAATGGATGGAGAAAGAATTGGCTTTTTTTTTTTTAAAGAAAATAGAAAAGAAGACACTTCAATACAGAATGTTTGGGATACAATGAAGGCTTATGCCAGAGGCTTGATAATAGACTATACAAGAAAAAAGAATATTAGGAAAAGGCAAGCTTTTAAAGCCTTGGAGGATGAATATAAAAGACTCGAAAAAGAACTGCGGAAAATGCCACAGAAAAAAGACGTTAAACTGAAACTGGATATAACTAAACATAAAATGGACTTAATAGAGAAAGAAGAACTGGCACAGAAAATTAGGAATGCCAAACAGAATTATTTTGAAGATGCAAATAAGCCAGGTAGATGGCTAGCATATAAGTTGAGAAAGGAGAAAGAGTCGAGGAAAATATTGCAGTTAATAGATGACCAAGGTAAAACTTGTCATGGCAACAAAGAGAAAATAGAAATTATTCATGATTTTTACAAACATTTATATAAGAAAGAAGATATTGATGAGGAGAAAAGTAAACAGTACCTGCAGAATGCAAATCTACCTAAGATACCTAAAGAGATTGAAGAAATGCTAGAAAGCAATATAACAATGATGGAGTTAAGCCAAGCACTTAAGAAACAAAATAATGGAAAGGCACCAGGTCCAGACGGGTTTCCTGTAGAATTTTATAAAACCTTTCAAGAATCACTGTGTATTCCATTGTTAGAAGTTATGAATGAAGTTATGTTAAAAAAGATGATACCTAAAACATGGTCAGAGGCCTATATTACACTTATTCCAAAAGAGGAGGCGGACCCACTTCAAATCAAGAATTATAGACCGATTTCTTTATTAAATGCAGATTATAAAATCTTTGCTTCAATATTAGCAGAAAGACTTAAAAAATACTTGAATAACTTTATTCATCCAGACCAAAATGGGTTCTTGCCAAAGCGACAAATTAGAGACAATATGAGAGTAATTCTGGACACCTTGGAATACTATGAGGCGCATCCTGAAAAGCAAATGGCTTTGATATTTTTAGATCCTCAAAAGGCATTTGATAACGTGAATTGGAGATTTATGTTACTTTTAATGGAACAGATGGGCTTTGCTAGAAGATTTATTCAGGCAATAGAAGCAATTTACAATGAACAAACAGCTAAGGTAATGATGGAGGGAGAATTTACAGATCCTATTAATATAAGAAAAGGCACAAGGCAAGGTTGTCCTCTTTCTCCCTTGCTATTTGTATTGACTTTGGAAGTGTTGAACAGAAATATCAGAGAAGATAAAACTATAAAAGGAATGAAAATTAAGAGGGAAGAATTTAAACTACAAGCTTTTGCAGATGACCTAGTCTTCATCTTGGAAGATCCTATAGAAACAGCCTTGAAGCTGTTGGAAAAGATAGAGGCATATGGGGAGGTGGCCGGTCTGAAAATAAACAAAGATAAAACAAAGATTTTGTCAAAGAATATGTTGCTAAGACAAAGAGAAGAACTGGCAGAATTGTTAAAAATTCAAGTTACAAATAAGGTTAAGTATTTGGGGATATATTTGACCCCAAGATGTAGTACACTAAAGGAGAACAATTATATTAAACTTAAACAACAGATAGCCCAAGATCTGAAGAAATGGGAAAACCTACAATTGTCATTAATAGGAAGGATTTCAACAATTAAGATGAATATTCTACCCAGAATTTTATTTTTGTTCCAAACAATACCAATTAGGCTTGGAAAAGACTATTTTGAGGATTTAAATAAAATTGTTTTGAAGTATATATGGCAAGGCAAGAAAGCAAGGATAAAGTTAAAGCTTTTACAGGATGCCAGAACTAGAGGAGGGTTTGGCCTGCCTAATTGGGAGTTGTACTACCAAGCTGCAAATTTGATGTGGGTTAAAGAATGGATAACATTAAGGAAAACTAGATTGTTGACATTAGAAGGTCATGATTTGTTGTTGGGTTGGCATGCTTTTTTATGGTATAAGGGAACCAAAACACAGGGGTATTTTAGAAGACATTATATACGGGAGTCTCTGTGGTTAAATTGGGAGAAGACAAAAAAACAATGTTACTTGAAAATTCCAGTTTGGTTATCGACGATAGAAGCGTTTTCTTACCCTATAATTTATAAAAAGGAACAAACAGTTAGCTATGGGGAATTACTAGATGAAAAGGGTGAACTTAAATCGATACAAAAATTAGAGGAACAAGGTATACAGATGAATTGGTTTTCATATTTGCAAATACATTCAAAGTATCATGAGGATTCCAAAACAGAGGGATTTTATGATAAACAGACTGATTTAGATAAGATTTTGATGGGTACTGATGAAAAGGTGATTAAAAAATTATATGGTTACTTATTGGAAATTAAACTGGAGGAAGAACAAGTTAAAGAAACTATGATTGCCTGGGGGAGGAATTTTGGATATGGGATTGACTTAGAGAAATGGCAGAAATTATGGTTGCAAAACTATAAAATGACAATGTCTACAGCCTATAAAGAAAATTTGTATAAGATGTTTTACAGGTGGCATTTTCCCCCGACAAGGATAGCAAGAATGTTCAAGAACAAATCTGAAAAATGCTGGAAATGTCATCAGAAACCTGGTTCATACTACCATATGTGGTGGACTTGTGAGGATGCTAGAAAATATTGGACTAAAATCCACATGTGGTTGGAAAAAATGACAAAGAAGCACATAGACTTGAAACCAGAGCTTTTCTTATTGGGAATCTCACCAGATGTTTATAGTAAAGAGTTGAAATATTTGATTGTAAATGTATTGACTGCGGCTAGGATTGTATTTGCAAAAAATTGGAAAAATGAGAAAATTCCATTGCAGGAAGAAGTTATAAAGAAAATATTGGAATGTGCTGAGATGAGTAGATTGACTTTTGAAATTAGAGAGCAAGAAGATAAACAATTTTATATAATTTGGGATCTTTTCTATCAATGGCTGAATGATGAAATACAAAAATAGAATATTTGAAATGTTAGACAATAAGGAATAATATTGATTTCATTTTTCTTTTCTCTTTTTTGGTATTGGATATTATATTTATATAATGGTTTTCTTTTTCTTTTTTTCTCTTATTTAGGATAGAACTGGCACGATTATATGATTTGTTTTAGAATAAATTACTTAAAATATAGTTATCTCACAAAGGCATGATCGAATAAAAGTATAGTCAAACTTCTTTTTCTTTAATAATGATATGATGATTTATAAGTTTGTATTGACAATAAGAGTTATTATATAAGGTAATTGCAATTGTGACTATGAAGTGAATGCACAAAACTGATGAACCAACCGACTCACTGTTTGTATATAAATATGGGAGAGCTGATGTTTTTATGTTTTGTCTGTTTGTTTGTATGTTAAAAAACAATAAAAAAAAATTTTTTTTTAAAAAAGAAGATTTTTTGGCTATTGATGTACTGTTCTTTCTGATCTTCCTGGTGATGAAAGTGAATGCACTCAAATGTCCAGAGGTTGATCTTTTTCCAGTTCCACATGAATGGTACCAACTGGGTGATGTCCTCATTGGAGGAACGGCTTCACAGATAATCTATGCATTCAGTGAGCATTCATTTTATGAACATCCTTCTCAGGAGCTATATGGGCTTTCAGAGTAAGCAAATCCCATACTTTTCTTTATCTAATGATAACTTTGTTTTTACTTTTAAGATATCCACCTCAGTTCCTTTCATTCACAATGGTCTCAAGGATGGCAGATGAGATCATGTCAGTGAAAGCATTTCTTGATTTTTTTCTGAGATTTCAGATCCTATGTTTCTATAGGAATGAGAGAGTATTTATCCTATTTTGAAAAAGTGATACAAATATGAATTTGAATGTCAAATGAATACCTACGTTACTAATGAGAGAGAGCATATATAGCTCAGGTATAAATTGTACAATCTTTGGTGCTGTCTAAGCTTGGTTATTTTTTGCAGATCTTTTTTTATAAGCTTAGGAAATAGCTTAAGTATTCTGAAGAGCATTGCAAATACATAAAGTAGGAGGACTTGTTTCAGATACTTCATCCCATATGTCAGAAATTGTAGAGTTCTACAAAATTCCACAGGTAGGCCCTATGGGTTAAGAGCTTTCTTAAGTATTTATTCTCATTTCTTTATCTCCACAAAAACATGATTGTAAGCAAATCTCAATCTATACTTAGCAAGAGATTGAAAATTAATGTTAGCTTGCACTGGTAAAGGGGGCTTTCAATTTGCTGGTATTTGATCATGTTCCAATTAGAAAAATAATGGCAGACCCTGACATTTTGCTATATTCTCAAAATGTCAGCAATGTTGCACTGGAATATATATATCAGTGGGATTTGACTATTATTAAGTGTTGTACCTTATGATTCTTGACTTTTGACGAATGTATTTTTTCTTTTATGTACACTTAGAGCATATGCACCAAGTCAAATTCCTTATGTGTCCAATCACACTTGGCCAATAAAGAATTCTGTTTTATTCTATTCTATCAGATATAAGAAGTCTAGTAAAAATGAAATATAAATTAAACAAAGTAATAATTTCATTTGAGCAGCTTTTAAACTAATTCATGAAGAGGAAGAGACAAAACAAAACACACTATTTAAACCTTCTGTTGAATATTCTTTATTTATTTTTTTAGATTTCATATGGATCCTTTCCCCCAAAAGAATTTCATATCAACAATTTTTCTTTTTCAATTTTTCAAATGACAGGTCATAGCTATAGCATCTATAATGGTATCTATGTTGTGGCTCATTCATTGCAAG
This sequence comes from Pseudonaja textilis, assembly GCF_900518735.1. The sequence continues at coordinate 11,645 of NW_020769797.1, read as the reverse complement.
CTTTATTATCAAAAGAATCCAGTCACAGTAAAACGTTGATGGATAAAATCCCAGAATCTGAAGATCTACCTCCTTTTAAGGTAAAGTTGTCCAACAAAAGTGATAAATGTACTAGAAAATGACTTGTATCACAATATATCATTCAAATAGCTATGATTAAATCAATCAATATATGATAGATACCAAAGCAAAGTATTGTTCTTCTGCAGTAAATACCACCCTTGGGTTACATTCAACTTTCTACCCAAGAACATGTGAAATATTATTCATAGTAATACATTACTTTTTTATATCTATGAGAATGGAGAGCATTGTGCTCCTTACTATATATAGTGATGCTCTTCAGGCTAATTCTTGATATTTATTGAGTCAAGCTGTATAAAGAAATTTGGAAAAAAGGGGAAATGTTTCTTAGAATGGTTTATCTGATTATTCTTTAAACTTCCTCCTCCTCCTCTCCTGCACCCATTTCTTCAAGGCATTTCTTTCAACAACTCAGCAGGAGAAAGTATGTCTTTTAATGAAAAGATGGAAATTGGAGGAGGATTTGACATCATCAACATGATCACCTCTTCAAACAAATCAATCCAGAGAGTGAAAGTTGGAAGATTAGATCCCAATGCTCCAGATGGAAATGAATTGATTATTAATGAAAATTTGATTGCATGGCACAAAGATTTTAATCAGGTATGGGTAATCTTCAATAGATCAGATCATTGCACACATTTTCCTAAAACATGCGTTATGTTTCTCCCTTATACCAATTGAGAAAAACTTGGTGAATCCCTTTGATCAGGTCTTCCAGTTTCTTATTCTTTTGGAAGAAATTTTTTTTTCTCTGTGGTTTTAATCAGTATGGATTGCAAGCATGTAGAATGCTTATATTTTTACAACTTCCTCGGAAATGAAAAATGAAACAATGGGGGGGCAGGGGCAAATCACTTATAATGTCTACAGTGGATTTATGTTGGCCATGATTCTCTTTAGAGGATTATTAATTGATTTTGTTTTCAAATGATGAAAAACTTAACAACTTGACAACTAATTGTTCAACATTTTTCATGTTATGAACAGGTTCTTCCAGTTTCTCTGTGCAATCAATACTGTCATCCTGGATATTGGAAGAGAAAATCCGAAGAGAAAACCTTTTGTTGCTATGATTGTATTCCCTGTCCAGAGGGGAAGATTTCAAGCAAGACAGGTCAATTATAAAGTTCTTCTATTTTTGGAGACAATGGCTGCAGATTAATTATTCTGTCAAAAATTACAATTTGTTCTATTTCTTACTAACTATGAGATTTTCCCACCATTTAAAGCAACAAACAAATGTAATCCCTATAATCTCAGTTATTAATAATCTCTCATATCTGAGAATACTATATTTTGTAGGATACAGCATCCATATATGCCATATTTTCTCATATGCATTTTTATCCCAGAATTCAAAATCCAAACTATTTATTTGGGTTCCAGAAGATGTCACCTACAAAACCGAGGCTTACATAGTGACAAAGTCAAATTTCGGCCCAGCCATCTTTTATATGGTAGTCATTGAAAGCATTATAACAGGTGGAACTGGAAGAAAATTGGAAAATATCCATATAATTGTTGTAAAATTGGCAGAGAGAGAGAGGGGGGGAGATTATAACCCACCTTATTTTTTTAATTTCAGAAATTCTGTTTAGAAAGCAAGTCATGGCTAAGTGAGATCAGAAGGAATGTCAGTTTCCAAGCAGAACAGAACATTTCAGAAATAAATAAATAAATGATTTTCTTTTTTATATGTTTTATCCAGACACAGAAGATTGTTTCGAATGTCCTGAGGATCAGTATCCAAGCAAAGTGCAAGATCGATGCCTTAACAAAACAATGAGTTTCCTGTCCATTGAAGAACCTTTAGGAATCGGTCTGGCCTCAGCTGCTCTTTTCTTTTCCTTAATGACAATCAGTGCACTCAGAATTTTCCTTAAGTGTAGAGATACCCCCATTGTCAAGGCCAACAACCGGGACCTCACTTACACTCTCCTTATTGCCCTCTTACTATGCTTTTTATCTTCCTTGTTATTCCTTGGTCAGCCAGGGAAAGTAACCTGCCTTCTCTGTCAACCAACATTTGGCACCATCTTCTCAGTTGCTATTTCTTGTGTCTTAGTTAAACTATTACCGTGGTTGTAGCTTTTATGGCTACTAAGCCAGGTTCTTCAGTCAGAAAATGGGTGGGGAAAAGATTGGCTCTTTCCATTGTTCTTTCTTGTTCTTTACTTCAAGCAGGTCTTTGCATTCTGTGGCTGGCGACATCTCCATTTCCTCAGTTAAACATGAATTCCCTTATAAAAACCATGATTTTACAATGCAATGAAGTCTCCATTTTCATGTTCTATTGTGTACTGGGCTATCTGGGCTTCTTGGTTATTGTCAGCTTTGTTGTGGCATACTTTGCTTGTAATTTACCTGACACCTTTAATGAAGCCAAGTTCATCACATTTAGCATGTTGGCTTTCTGCAGTGTGTGGATCTCCTTTGTTCCAACCTATCTGAGTACCAATGGAAAAACCATGGTGGCTGTGGAGGTTTTCTCCATCTTGTCCTCCAGTGCTGAATTAATGGGATGTATCTTTTTCCCAAAGTGTTTCATAATTGTACTTAAGCCAGAACTAAACATTAAGAAATGGCTAATAAAATGAAGTTATTGTATCATGTGATACAATAACTATTTTCCCCAAGAATACTGAATTTAAATGAGATGACTATAATCTGTTTAGAGTTAATTAGATAATTAATTGGGGTTATTTATTGATTTATTTCATATGGCATAATAGAATACATAAATATTTCTCAACTTTGACAACTTTAAACTGTATGGATTTCAACTCCCAGAATTCGCCAGTCTTCTCTTTTGACTGGGGAATCCTGGGAGTTGCAGTTGATACAGCTTAAAGTTGCCAAGTTTGAGAAACATTGGAATAAAGCCTTAATGCATAAAATTCACAAAACATCATATAAAATATGTATATAAATCAGAACAGTGAATTATTTTTAAAATTCACAATATGAATTATGAATAAAATTATTTTTAAAAAATAAATTATGTATGAGTATTTGTTAGAGAACCTAAGCCTATGGCCTATATCTAGGCTATTTAGCCTTTGGAAAGCAATGTCCTCAAGATGATGTAGTTCTTGCAGGGAACCTTCAATGGGGCACTTCATCACAATATGATGTAAAACTTGTAGGACTTTTTTACTGTCATATTTAGTATTATCAACCTTTTGTTTTTCAGATGCCAATCTTAGTTTGGATGAAATTATTGCTGTCCAAGTTTTCATGGTGAATTCCGAGATACGAGACTAAATATTTGATCATGATAATCCACGTGTACGAGTAATAATTAGCTTTGCCTCACATTTTTCCTCTCCATTTCTAAAGCTGATTTTCTTCTAAGGTTTGTGGATGGTATGTTAGATAGCACTGGCTATTTGGAAATCATCAATTTCATAATTCCTGATATTAGCTTCATGGTTTGGATAAGCTGGGTGTCCACTGCTTTTATGTGTGAACACTATTTAGCCATAAAGGGCTGTGATACTTAACTGCCAAATAGATCAATCAAAGTAGAGCTAGAAGGGACCTTGACAACTGATATCTGTGCTATCTCCAAGGAAAATCTGTTAGTGCTCTTTTGTAACAATGTAATGGACTCTGTATCTCTGGAGACAAAATGTAAATCAGGGCTATAATCCTTAGTCCATCTGGCTGAGTGGCAGGTAATCTTAACTCTGTTGGATCCAGAAGACATTTTCTTGGAATGTTTTCAGTGTTTAGAAGACAAATACCCCAGCAAGGAACAATCTCTCCCCCTCCCCCACAAAAAGATATTTTCTGTCATATGAACAGGACTTAGGCATCCTTTTCACTTCACTTTTAATTTTCTTGTGTCTCATCAATGGTGCAGTGTTAGGAATTTTAATAAAAAATACAGAAATATCCCCTTCCCCTTGTCAAAGCCAACAACTGAGACATCACTTACACTCTCCTCTCTCTTTCTTCTGCTTCTTCTGTCCTCTGCTATTCTCTGGCCAACCAAGGAAAGATACCTAACTTCTTCAACCAAGGAAAGACACCCACCTTTGGATTATTTTCTCTCTGGTTGTTTCCTATGTGTTAGCCCAAACCTTTGTCTCTCTTGCTTTCCAGGCTCAACCGCAAATAAATGCATAGGGGGGAAATGGTACTTTCCATTGTCTTTTCCTGTCTGTCATTCAAATAGGCATCTGTCTGATGTGGTTGGCCATTCCCCGGATTTAGTTATGAGCTAGTTTATTGGAGAAACCATTGGGCAGTGTATTGAAGGATCTTCAACAAAATTTTATCTTGTCCTAGGCTATATGGGCTTCTGAACCATTGGAAGATTCATTATGGCTTCCCATACTTGAAAATTACCTGCCATTTTTGATGAAGCCAAGTTTATCACTTTCAGCATGCTAATGTTCTACAGTTTTTGCGATAAAGTAGCATGATGTAATATTATATACAAAGGAAAATATTTGATAATGAATTACAACAACTAGATAAAATCTTGGTAGGCCCAGAGAGAAATTAATAACAAGAATATATAATTATTTACTAAAATTTGATATGGAAGAGGAAGTAGTAAAATGACCCATAATAGCATGGGCCAAAAATTTTGAACATAATATTGAATTAGAGGATTTAAAAAAAAATATGGAGTAAAAACTAAACAATAGCAAAATTCACTGCATATAAGAAAAATCAATATAAGATATTTTATCATTAGCATTTGGCCCCAACAAGGTTGGCAAAAATCTTATGGTATTTCTGGACATCTGCATAAATGGATAGAAGCATTCCTGTCAAACAGACAACAAATGGTCAAAATTGGGAGCATCCTATCAAATTCTGTACCTGTCAACAGTGGTGTCTCCCAAGGCAGTGTTCTAGGATCAACTCTCTTCATACTCTACATAAATGACCTCTGCGATCATATTAAGAGCAAGTGAATTCCCTTCGCTGATGACTATTCAAAACCACAGACAATACAGCTACCCTTCAAAAAGACCTCAACCATGTATCAGAATGACCAAACAAATGGCAACTTCAAATCTCAACAAATAAATGCTCTATCTTACATATTGACAAAAATATATATATCAGAAAATAAAATGCAAGCTGAATAGTCAAGACCTTGTTGATGATCCAAACTCTGTCAAGGACCTTGGAATACTCATCTCTAATGACCTAAGTGCTAGACCCTATTATATTCTTTCTAAAAATCAGCTGACGAAGGCTTTGATGAATGAAACACTGTTTATTGTAACAAAGAAACACACTACCCTAGTCTGTTGATATATTGCTGAATCAGCCTGCTGACAGGTAACAGATGATGCTGTCTGACAGCTCCCTTTTATAGTTCACTGTCAGGCTGCTCAGCCAATCAGAACAAACAAAACTCCCGCTCCCAAATTACAGACCAACAAAGAGAACTTCTGTAGAACACAATACTCCTTTCCCCCAACTAGGAACATGCATAATCATTTTAATATGTGGGACATCATCTCTCTCACCCCGACCTGCACAGTTCAGTCTTTGCAGCTGGTTGACATGGATCAGCTGTCTCCAAACTCTCTGGACGTGGTGGTGCTGGACTTCTCACTGAAGATGAGTGGGACTCTCTCAAGAATTCTTCATCAGGTAAGTTTGTGTCAGCACGTGCATCACTTATTGGTGTCTCATACTTTGATGCATCATACCCACAAAACATTCCCTCTGTTTGTTCCTTCCCCTCTGAGTTACTCTGGAATGAACCCCAATGACCTCTCAATTAGTCAATATGGCGTTGCCATATTCTGCCATCCTGTAACCCAATTTTATAAGACCAGGGGCCTGTGACAGCCACCACTTGGCTGGGCAATCAGAGAGGATTATCCCCCAAATTCCTAGCATATACAGGGTCATTTACCTGGAATGACCTTACCTGGCTAAAAGAATCTAATGGAATTGAAGGAAAGTAGCTTGGTTGGAGCCTATCTAAATTATTCCTAAGCCTCCTTCCCATCAGCATCTCTGCTGGAGAATGATTTGTCACTGAGCTAGGGGTGATATGTTGTGATAGTAAATAAGTGGCTAATTTTGAGTGCCAATCTTCTCCCTCAAGTCTCCCTAAAACCTCCTTGGCTGCCCTTATGGCCCTTCCAGATTGCCCATTCATTGCTGGGTGATAAGGGTCTGTCAGTGCATGCTGGACCCCCTTCTTAGCTAGAAACAATTCAAAACTAGCTGATGCAAGTTGTGGACCATTGTCCAAAACAAGAACCTGGAAAACCATGAGTTGCAAACAAATGGTCTAACACTTTTATGACAGCTGCTGAAGTAGTAGAATGCATGAGGGACAACTCAAACCATTTGGAATAAGAGTCCACTACAATTAAGAATAGGAAGCCGTGGAAAGGGCCTGCCAAATCTAGGTGGACTCGTGACATGGGGACTTAGCCGGTTCACCTGGATTGGCAGCTGGTGGGGCAGGCCTCGATAGTTGACATGCCTGGCATGTCCTGACCTTAGTAGTTATGTCTGTTTCTATGCCTGGCCACCCGACATAACTCTTTGCCAGTGCCTTCATTCTGGCAATACCCGGATGTCCTTCATGTAAAGTATCTATTATCCCAGGCCTCAACCTTCTAGGGACAATGACACAGCAACCCTATAATAAATACCCCTGCTGGGTGGACATCTCATGCTCCCTGGCTCTAAATGGTAAGAATTTGGTGTCTAATTTCCCTTCTCACCCAGTCCATATCCTGTAATATTATTTGGTCTCTTGACGAACATTGAGCAATATCTGCTGCAGTCAGATGTAATTGTTGATCATCCAAAAAGAACACAGTTAATGATGGTGTGGAGTCAATTACAGGGAAAGGACAACGGCTTAAAGTATCTGCATGGCTAAGGTGTTTCCCAGCTCTGTATATTAATATATATGAGTAGGCAGCAAGGAATATTGTCCACCTAGTCATTTTTTGAATCAACACTGGAGGACTTGGATGTAGGACTGTAGGACTTTATACCTTGTTCCTCTATATTTTACATCAATTTAAGTTCACCCTTTTTATCCAATATTTCCCCATATCTAACTGTTTGTTCCTTCTTATATATTATAGGATAAGAAAAAGCTTCAATAGTCAATAACGAAACTGGGATTTTCAGATAACATTGTCTTTTAATCTTCTCCCAATTTAACCACAAAGACTCCCATATATGATGTCTTCTAAAATAGCCCTGTGTTTTAGTTCCCTTATACCATAGAAAAGCATGCCAGCCCAACAACAAATCATGTCCTTCTAGCGTCAACAATCTGGTCTTTCTTAATGTTATCCATTCCTTGGCCCACATCAAATTTGCAGCTTGGTAGTACAACTCCCAATTAGGCAGACCAAATCCTCCTCTAATTCTAGCATCCTATAAAAGTTTTAACATTATTCTCGCTTTCGTGCCTTGCCATATATACTTCAAAACAATTTTATTTAAGTCTTCAAAATAGTCTTTTCCAAGCTTAACTGGTATTGTTTGAAACAAGTATAAAATTCTGGGTAAGATATTCATCTTAATTGTTGAGATTCTCCCTATTAATGACAATTGTAGGTTTTCCCATTTCATTAAATCTTTTTTTTTTTGAAAACAGTTTTATTAATTTTAACAACAAACAAAAACACATAAAACATAAAAACATCATACTTTCCTTCATGAGTTTACAGACAGTGTATCGGTTGGTTTATCACTTTTTTGTGTGCATCCATTTCATAGTCTCCATTGTAGTTACATTACATAATAGCTCATATTATCAATCAACAATTATATAGCCTGATATCATTATTAAACAATCATTTGACTATAATTTTATTAATTCATACTTTAGCGAGATAACTATAGTTTACTTAATTTATTTTATAGCAAATCATAAAGTCATACCAAGTCTATCTTAATAAAATTTTATATAGTATCATAAAAAAAGGAAATATGTATTCATTGTTTCCTAAGATTCTAAATATTCTATTATTATATTTTATTATCTAACCATTGATAGAAAAGGTCCCAAACATCATAGAATTGTTTATCTTCTTGTTCTCTAATTTCAAATGTCAATCTACTCATTTCAGCACATTCCAATATTTTCTTAATAATTTCTTCTTGTGATGGTATTTTCTCACTCTTCCAATTTTTAGCAAATACAATCCTAGCCGCCGTTAATACATTTACAATCAAATATTTCAAATTTTTATTGTATGTATCAGGTAAGATTCCCAATAAAAAAATCTCTGGTTTTAAATCTATATGTTTCTTTGTCATTTTTTCCAACCATATGTGAATTTTAGTCCAATATTTTCTAGCGTCCTCACAAGTCCATCACATATGGTAATATGAGCCAGGTATCTGATGACATTTCCAGCATTTTTCAGATTTATTCTTGAACATTCTTGCTATTCTTGTCGGGGGAAAATGCCACCTATAAAACATCTTATACAAATTTTGTTTATAGGTTGTTGACATTGTCATTTTATACTTTTGAGACCACAATTTTTGCGATTTCTCTAAATCAATCCCATATCCAAAATTCTTCCCCCAAGCAATCATTGTTTCTTTAACTTGTTCTTCCTCTAGTTTAATTTCCAGTAAATAACCATATAGTTTTTTAATCACTTTTTCATCAGTACCTGTCAAAATCTTATCTAAATCAGTCAATTTATCATAAAATCCCTCTGTTTTAGAATCTTTAACATACCTTGAGTGTATTTGCGCATATGAAAACCAATTCATCTTTATACCTTGTTCTTCTAGATTTTGCATCATTTTAAGTTCACCCTTTTCATCCAATATTTCCCCATATCTAACTGTTTGTTCCTTCTTGAATATTATGGGATAAGAAAAAGCTTCAATAGTTGATAACCAAACTGGGATTTTCAAATAACATTGTCTCTTAATTTTCTCCCAGTTTAACCATAAAGACTCCCATATATAATGCCTTCTAAAATAGCCCTGTGATTTAGTTCCATTGTACCACAGAAAAGCGTGCCAACCCAGTAATAAATCATGTCCTTCTAGTGTCAACAATCTAGTCTTTCTTAATGTTATCCATTCTTTAGCCCACATCAAATTTGCAACTTGATAATACAACTCCCAATTAGGAAGGCCAAATCCTCCTCTAATTCTAGCATCTTGTAGAAGTTTTAATTTTATTCTCGCTTTCTTACCTTGCCATATATACTTCAACACAATTTTATTTAAATCTTCAAAATAATCTTTGCCAAGCCTAATTGGTATTGTTTGGAACAAATATAAAATTCTGGGTAAAATATTCATCTTGATTGTTGAAATTCTGCCTATCAGTGACAATTGTAGGTTTTCCCATTTCTTCAGATCAGATGCTATCTGCTGTTTAAGTTTAATATAGTTATTCTCTTTCAATGTAGTACATCTTGATGTCAAATATATCCCCAAATATTTAACCTTGTTCATAACTTGAATTTTCAATAGATCTGCCAGCTCTTCTCTTTGTCTTAATAACATGTTCTTTGTCAGAATCTTTGTTTTATCTTTATTTATTTTCAAACCAGCCATCTCATCGTATATCTCTATCATTTCCAATAATTTTAAAGCTGTCTCTAGAGGATCTTCCAGAATGAAAACCAAATCATCCGCAAAGGCTTGTAATTTAAATTCCTCCTTTTTGATTTTCATTCCTTTTATATTTTTGGTCCTCTCTAATATTTCTATTCAACACTTCCAAAGTCAATACAAATAACAAAGGTGATAATGGTCATCCTTGTCTTGTGCCTTTTCTTATGTTAATAGAGTCTGTAAGTTCTCCCTCTAACATTACTTTTGCCGCTTGCTTATAAATTTTCTGGCAAAACCCATCTGTTCCAGTAGTAGTAACATAAATCTCCAATTCACATTATCAAATGCCTTTTGGGCATCTAGGAATATCAAAGCCATTTGTTTATCAGGGTGCGCCTCATAATATTCCAGAGTGTCCAGAATTACCCTCATATTGTCTTTAATTTGTCTCTTTGGCAGGAACCCATTCTGATTGGGATAAATAAAATTATTTAAGTATCTTTTAAGCCTTTCTGCCAAAATTGAAGCAAAAATTTTATAATCTGCATTCAACAAAGAAATGGGTCTATAGTTCTTGATTTGTAATGGATCAGCCCCTTCTTTGGAATAAGTGTAATGTAAGTTTCTGACCATGTTTTAGGTATCTTCTTATTTGACATAACTTCATTCATGACTTCTAGCAATGGAATGTTCAAAGATTCTTGTAATGTTTTATAAAATTCTGCTGGTAGCCCATCTGGACCTGGTGCTTTTCCATTATTCTGTCTGTTAAGTGCTTCGGTTAGTTCCATCATTGTTATAGTACTTTCTAGCATTTTTTCAGTCTCATCAGGTATCTTAGGTAGGTTAGCATTTTGTAAATACTGTTTAACTTTTTCCTCATCAATATCCTCTTGTTTATATAGTTGTCCATAGAAGTCTCGGATAATTGCCTTTTTCTCCTTATTACCATAGCACATTTGGCCTTGATCATCTATTAACTGTAATATTTTTCTTGATTCTTTCTCCTTTCTCAATTTATATGCTAACCATTTACCTGGTTTATTTGCATGTTCAAAGTAGTTTTGTTTGGCACTTCTAATTTTCTGTGCCCATTCTTCTTTCTCTAATTGACCTATTTTATGCTTGATTATATCCAGTTTTAGTTTAATGTCTTTTTTCTGTGGCATTTTTTGTAGTTCTTTTTCAAGTCTTTTATGCTCATCTTCTAGAACTTTACTGGCTTGCCTTTTCCTTATGTTCTTTTTCCTTATATAGTCTATTATCAAGCCTCTAGCACAGTGGTCCCCAACCTTTTTTGTACCAGGGACCAGTTTCATGCAGAAACACTTTTTCAAGGACCGGCAGGGGGGGGACTTTTTCAAGGAGGGGGGAGGGGGAGGAGTCCGAGTTTGGTGGTTTGCTTGCAGATGCTTCATTACCTGACTAGATAACATCTGATGTTGTTACCTAGTCAGGTAATAAAATGTCTGCCAGCAAACCACCAAGTTCAGGGAGGCTCAGGACAAGTCCCTGCAGGATGGCTGAGAAGCCCCACCTCTCAGCCCTGCCTCCCTCAGCCTCATCCCTCAGGTGTCTCCCTCCCTCCCTCAGCCTCATCCCTCAGGTGTCTGCCTCGTTCCTCTCTCAGTCGCTCTCTCGCTCCTCCACCAGCCCAGGAAGAAACTGCTTCAAAGAAACCAGCAGGGTGGCTTTTCCTGTCGGCGCAGCTCCTCCAAAGCACCCGTTCACCCCCACCCCGCCACCCGCGGTTCAATCCAGTGCTCCGTTCTGCCTGCCTGCCTTTGTTTCTGGTTGCTTCGGAGCAGCTTCGGCTGAGTAAAAGAGGCGAATAGTTATTATTCTCAGCCAAAGCTACTCCAAAACAACCAGAAATGAAGGCAGGCAGGCAGGCAGGCAGAACGGAGCACTGGATTGAACCGTGGGCGGTGGGGTGGGGGTGAACGGGTGCTTCGGAGGAGCTGCGCTGACAGGAAGAGCCACCCTGCCGGCTTCTTTGAAGCAGTTTCTTCCTG
>NW_020769796.1:24601-56663 GCF_900518735.1 Pseudonaja textilis | reverse complement strand
TTTTTTTGCTAATTTATGCAAAAAAGAAGAAATTTTAGAGGAGAACATAATACAATATTTTGAGGACAAAGAATTACCCATCATATAAGAAACTGCTTGAGAGATACTGAATGATAAAATAACCTTAAAAAAGGTAAAAGAGGCAATTGGAAGACAGAAAACCAATAAAACCCCAGGAGCAGATGGAATACCTGCGGAATTCTATAAAGAATTCCAAGATATACTAGGTGACCTGCTGATGGAAATCTATTTTATTTATTTATTTATTTATTTGGTTTGTCAATTGCTTATAATAGGTATAATTAAAAACATAGTTATGAATACATGGGTAAATGTTATGTCTCACCTGTATCCACAGGTGAGAATACAAAGTTCCTGAGTTTAAATAAACAAACAGAAACAAAACCAAACCCAAAAGAGTTAATCCGCACTGTTATTCCAGTCCTTGGCAGTCTTCCCGGAATCTGTCTGGCAATTCAGAATTGTCCATAAATCACAACGGCTGCTCCAAACGTATACTTTTGAATCCACAACTCACTACTCACTTTGCTCCAAGCAAAGATTGAGAGTCAGCACGCCTCCTTAAATCCCCTGTATGGGCGTGTCAGTCTCTCTAATCAATGTCTGGCTTGAGGCCTCCCTTCAGATTGTGATTGACGTTTCAATCTTCTCCTAGTTCTAGCATCAAGCCAACATCTGTCAGTTTCCTCCTAACTAGAAGCCTCTGGCTCATTTTGTGGATCAGCTGCTGTCATGTACGAAGTCGAAGGTTCTGGAGAGGATTGTCTCTCCAACAATCTCTCATCCTCCTGGCTCACATCTGTGTCCTCTGATAATTCAGGCTCCACATTCACAGCAGGCTCAAACATTCCATCTTCAGAGGCATCAGAGCCAAAACTCCCAGCAAGGTCAATCCTTCCAGTCACAACACTATCCCTCACCGCAGGGTCCTTCCCCCGAGTCTGACGATCAGGATGTGGTTTTGAAGGGAATTGTGCATGATATATTCAAATAAGGTCTGGGGCATGCACCTTGGATATATTCTGCCAAGAACGAATCTCCGTTTCATTTTCCAGTCTCCCCACGAAGTACTGGAATCGCCCCTTCAACCATCGTGAATCATAAATTCCGACCACTGTAGTATCCGTAATAGGTTCAATGTTGGGCCTGGATGAAGAACCCGTATCGTCTGGAGAATGGAGAGTACATGATGGGGTGTCAGGTACTAACAGGGAGTGATGAAAAACAGGGTGAATGCGCATGGAGCATGGTAGGGTGAGCCAATAAGTCACAGGATTAATAACCGCCCTGATAGGGAAGGGACCAATAAAGCGATGATCCAATTTCCTAATCGGACGATCGACCCGAAGCTGTTTCGTTGACAACCACACCTTGTGACCCACAGCCAATGGAGGCGTTGCTCAACGTGAACGATCTGCGAAACACTTATAGTCTGCTTTCGCTCATTCCAATTGTCTGGAAATTAATTGATGTACAGCATATAACTCCGACAAAAAGTCTTGTGCCTCTGGAACTGGAGAATCTGCGATTGACAGGGGGAAAAACCTCAGATGGTAACCCACATTTGTGTAAAAAGGCGTCATGTGGGTGGAGGTGTGCCGAGAATTATTAAAGGAAAACTCTGCCAATGGAAGATAGGTCACCCAGTCATTTTGCCATTGATTTACAAAACATCTGAGGTATTGGGCGAGGATGCCAATTACTTTCTCAGTCCCGCCATCAGTTTCCGGGTGGTGCGCTGACACTAAACATACTTGTACTTGTAGTGCATTCATTAGGCTTTTCCAGAATTGAGCGGTGAACTGAACACCGCGATCTGAAACAACTCTGTCCAGTAAGCTATGTAAACAGAACACGTGTTGTATGAAAAGCCGGGCAGTAACACGAGCCGATGGTAATCTTCTACATGGGATGAAATGAGCCATCTTGGTGAGCATGTCAACCACCACAAGTACCATCGTATAACCCGATGACAAGGGCAAGTGCATTAAAAAGTCCATAGAGATAGCCTCCCAGGGTCAGTTCAGAGTCGGAAGTGGTTGCAGAAGTCCAGGAGGCGCACCTGACGCAGCCTTCGCTTGTCGACACATAATACAAGAGGCAACGTAAGAAAAGATGTCATGTCGGACTCCAGGCCACCAAAAAGTCCGTGTAACCAAGTGAAGAGTTTTAAAGAAGCCAAAGTGGCCAGCAGCAGGATTGTCATGACATTGAGTCATGATGAGGCCTCTAAGTGTCCTTGTGGGTACATATAATAGACCTCGATGATGTAGCAAGCCCTCCTCTAGATTCCATGGGGAGTCAGGTTCAATTTCCCGTATTCTTTGCTGTGACCAAGCGTCTAAGTGCTGTGCCCCTCTTACTCGAGCCCTTAAATCCACCAGATCTTGAATAACAACCAAAGATTCTGGTGGCAGCACCGTACATGGAGGAAGAGTGTCCTCAGGGCCAATGTACTCAGGTTTATGAGACAGGGCATCCGCTCTCCGATTTTGTCCACTGGGAACGTATGTGACTGAAAAGTTGAACCTAGCGAAAAACAACGACCACTGGATCTGTCGTTGATTCAACTTCTTGGCAGTGGACAAATGTTCTAGGTTATGGTGATCTGTCCGAACCTCCACCTTGTGCCAAGCCCCTTCCAGATGATGTTGCCATGTCTCAAACACAGCCTTAATGGCCAGCAACTCCTCCCAAATGGTATAATTGCACTCAGAAGTTGTGGGCTTCTTTGAATAATATGCGCATGGGAAAAGAGGTGCGCCATCCATTGGGGCTTGCAACACCACCACCCCAAGAGCTATGTTAGAGGCATCTGTCTCGACCACAAATGGATGATTCAGATCAGGATGCCTCAATAGAGGTTCAGCAATGAAGGCTTTCTTTAGAGCCTCAAAAGCCTGTTGCTGTGCGGGGCCCCACTGGAACGGGACCTTCTTGTGAAGGAGCTGGGTGATGGGATCCATCAGCTTGGCAAAATCCAGGATAAAGGTCCTGTAGTAATTAGCAAACCCCAAGAGACTTTGCTCGTCCTTTACTCAACCAGGGGGTTCCCAACTACACAAGGCCTCTATTTTCCTCGAGTCCATGGCAATGCACTCAGGAGAGATGATATGCCCCAAGAACTCTATGGAAGTCTGGAAAAAGAGGCATTTCTCCAGTTTCGCATAAAGTTTATGCTCCCGAAGACATTGTAATACCTGACGGACTTGACGAAGGTGGCTCTCCCTGGACCGAGAGTAGATCAAAATGTCATCCAGGTACACCACCACGAACCGATCCAGCATGTCCCGTAAAATGTCATTCATTAAATTCTGGAAAACCATGGGGGCGTTGGTCAAACCAAATGGCATTATGGTGTATTCAAAATGTCCATAGCGGGTGCCAAACGTCGTCTTCCACTTGTCCCCCTTGCGCATCTGCACCAGGTTTGACACCCCTTAAAGATCGAGCTTGGTGAAAATAGTAGCCTCCCGCAATCGCTCCATTAACTCTGGAATGAGTGGCAAGGGGTAACTATTTCTTACCGTGATTGCGTTCAACCGGCGGTAGTCACAGCACAAGCATAACTCCCCCATCTTCTTTTTCACAAAAAGAGCAGGAGCAGAAAGAGGAGATGACGATGGTCTGATAAATCCCCGGGCCAAGTTCTTATCCAGAAACTCCTGAAGAGCAGCCAATTTGGGCTCAGACTTGGAATATAAGCGACCCTTGGGCAGTGGGGCATTAGGTAGAAGGTCCACGGGACAGTCATATGCATGATGCGGTGGTAACTGATCTGCCTCCTTCTCACTGAAAACGTTGGAGAAGTCTGATAGCTCCGGTGGTATGGAAACAGCAGGGGCAGCAATGTCCTGACCAGCACAAATATGTCTCAGATGATCCACACACTGGAGACTTGGGAACGAAATGGCTTTCTGCACCCAAGCCACCAGAGGATCGTGCAACCATAGCCAGGCCATGCCCAAAACCAAGGGGAGATGAAGGTTCGAGGTGATATAGAAGCTAATCGCCTCCTCGTGGTCTCCAATAACCAAACACAATGGCTGGGTGGCAAAGCAAATGGGCCCAGACCTAAGCTCACACCCATCAATGGTTTCCACCCGGATGGGTGGTTCCACGACAATCAATGGGACATCAAAGTGTGTTGCAAAGGCCCGATCCATAAAACTAGTAGTAGCCCCTGAGTCGACTAATGCAACCGCAGGAATCCCCTCCTTCCGGGACTGTAGAAAAACTTGCATATCCAAAAGTAAATGCCGGGGAGTTCATTTCAGCTGCTTGGGGTGGGGGTATGAAACGTGCCCGACCTAGGGTTTCCCCAGGGTCAGGCCTACCCCATTTCCCAACAGGGCTAGGAGTAGATTCGGGCACTGGTCTTCGTGTTCCCCTCTTTTTACAAGAATTGGCAAAATGTCCTGGTCCCCCACAGTAAAGGCACAAGCCTCCCTGGAACCTTCGCGAGCATTCTTGCGCTGTCCACCAAGGGCGGAGTGCACCTAACTCCATCAGCTCCTCGGTCATGGTCATGGTACTATAACATACCAATGGCGCAGATCGTACCAAAGGTTGTGACTTTGAGTAAGAGGGCGGTTCCCTAACTGAACGTTTGGTCCGGCGCTGTTGTAACCAGGCTT
Source organism: Pseudonaja textilis (assembly GCF_900518735.1). The sequence goes on along the minus strand of NW_020769796.1, from coordinate 52,005 downwards.
CAATGCGCAAGCATTGTACCACTAGCGCATCCAGGGTTAAAGCCTGCTCCGCATGCACTAATTCATCTTGGATTTCATCTGCCAAGCCCTCCTGAAATGCATCCATGTGGGCTGACTCATTCCAAGTAGAGTCCATGCAGAGCAGACGAACCTCTGCAATATATTCTTGCAAAGGACGTTTCCCCTGGCAAATGTCCCTCAAACATCTAGCCACAGTTTGGCTCTTTATAGGATTTTCATACATAACCCGTAATTGTTGCTGGAAACCCTGGTAGTCATTTAATAAAGGGCTATCTTGTGTCAGCAGAGGAGTAGCCCATTTAGCAGCCAGTCCAGATAAAAGGCTAATAATAAACCCCACTTTAGCCCGGTCATTAGGAAAATCTTCAGGACGTAAGGACATGAATAATTGGCATTGTCCCATAAACCCTGGAAACATATCAGTCTGTCCCGAGAATTTATCCGGCATAGATACCAGGCTTTTCCTAAGAGAAGGAGCTAGGGGAGCAACTGGAGCCTGTAACTGTGTTACATGATTAACCAATTGAGTTACCTGATGTTGAAGTACTTGGTTATTCTGTAACAGTTGGTCTATTTGTTGTTGCTGCTGCTCTACCAGTTGCTTTAGTTGTGTTGGGTCCATCTTGGTTATAAGATGGAGTTTTGGCTTGGAGCAAAAATGTTATGTCTCACCTGTATCCACAGGTGAGAATACAAAGTTCCCGAGTTTAAATAATCAAACAGAAACAAAACCAAACCCAAAAGAGTTAATCCGCACTGTTATTCCAGTCCTTGGCAGTCTTCCCGGAATCTGTCTGGCAATTCAGAATTGTCCATAAATCACAACGGCCGCTCCAAACATATACTTTTGAATCCACAACTCACTACTCACTTTGCTCCAAGCAAAGATTGAGAGTCAGCACACCTCCTTAAATCCCCTGTATGGGCGTGTCAGTCTCTCTAATCAATGTCTGGCTTGACGCCTCCCTTCAGATTGTGATTGACATTTCAATCTTCTCCTAGTTCTAGCGTCAAGCCAACATCTGTCAGTTTCGTCCTTGCTAGAAGCCTCTGGCTCATTTTGTGGATCAGCTGCTGTCATGTACGAAGTTGAAGGTTCTGGAGAGGATGGTCTCTCCGACAATCTCTCACATCTGTGTCCTCTGATAATTCAGACTCCACATTCACAGCAGGCTCAAACCTTCCATCTTCAGAGGCATCAGAGTCAAACTCCCAGCAGGGTCAATCCTTCCAGTCACAACAGGTACATAAGAATAAGAAAAGAATACATAAGAATATGAATACATAAGAAAATAAAAAATACATAAATACATGAATACATAAGAAAAATGAAAAAAGAAAAGAAACAATAGGACAAGGATGGTAGGCATATTGGTGTGCTTATGCATGCCCCCTACAGACCTCTTAGGAAAGGGGTGAGGTACACAGTCTAAGGTTAAAGTTTTCGGGGTTTGGGGTAATCCAGACATTGACCACTCTGTTGCTGAAGTCATATTTCCTGCCATCAAGTTTGGTGCGGTTAACCTTGAGTTTGTATCTATTGTATGCTGTTGTATTGTTATGGCTGAAGCTGAAATATTCATTGACAGGTAGGACATTGCAATGTATGATTTTATATACCATACTTAAATCGGACTGAAGGCAGTGTAGTTCTAGGTTTTCTAGGTCTAAAATTTCAAGTCTGGTGGCATAAGGTATTCTGCAATGAGTAGAGGAGTGGACAACTCTTCTTGTGAAATATTTCTGGACTTTCTCAACTGTGTTAATATCAGATACGTAATGTGGGTTCCAGATTGATGAGCTGTATTCAAGTATTGGTCTAGCAAACGTTTTGTATGCTCTAGATATTAGTGTAATATTAACAGAGAAAAAGCTACATAAGATTAGGTTAACAACTCTTAATGCCTTTTTGGCTATGTAGTTACAGTGGTCTCTAGCACTTAGATCCTTGACAGAGTTTGGATCATCAACAAGGTCTTCACTATTCAGCCTGTATTTTATTTTCTGATTTGTTTTGCCAATATGTAGGACAGAGCATTTATTTGTTGAGATTTGAAGTTGCCATTTGTTTGACCATTCTGATACATAGTCAAGGTCTTTTTGAAGGGTAGCAGAATTATCTGTGATGTTGAATAGCTTTACATCATCAGCAAAGAGAACACAGTTGCTCTTAATATGATCACAGAGGTCATTTATGTAGAGTATGAAAAGAGTTGGTCCTAGAACACTGCCTTGGGGGACACCACTGTTGACAGGTACTGAATTTGATAGGATGCTCCCAATTTTGACCATTTGTTGTCTGTTTGACAGGAATGCTTCTATCCAGTTATGTAGGTGTCCAGAGATACCATAACATTTTAGTTTTAGGAGTAGTTTGTTGTGTACCACTGAATCAAAGGCTTTACACAAGTCTATGTAAATTGCGTCTATTGCTTTGCCCTGATCGAGTTGGGTAGTCCATATGTTTTTGCAGTGTCAGAGTTGCAGATTACATTGGTTTCCTGAAACTAAATTGTTTATTAGAGAGTAAGTTATTCGTTTCTAAGTGGAGGATGATGGATTGGTTAATAATTTATTCCATGAGTTTACAAGTGACGCAGCATTAAGAGATTGGTCTGTAATTTTCAACTAGGCTGGGGTCACCCTTTTTGAAGATGGGGATGACTGTGGCTTGTCACCATAATTTTGGCAAGGAGCTGTTCCTGAAAGATTTTTCAAAGATTATGCTTAGAGGTTCGGCTATTGCAGTGGATAGCTTTATTAAGAAGTAGGCACATATTCTGTCCAGTCCAATAGATAGAGATGGTTTTACATTGCATAGTTCTTTTCTTTTTCAACATTGTATTCTGTAAAATTGGTATGTTTTAAATCATTGTAGTTGTCTGTGGTTTGACTAGGAAATACTGGGCATGATCCATTGCTGTTTACAAATACTGAGCCAAAGAATGTGTTAAAGATGTTGGCTTTAATAGTGTCGTCATTGCAGTCTTTACCATTAGGTTCTTTTGGGGGTGGGTTGGACCTTGAGTCTTTTAGTTTGTTGTTTACAAAATTGTAGAAAATGTGGGTGGAATTGGTGAGTAGAAGGATTTCTTCTTGTTTAATGTGATAATTGGTGCATTCAGTCTTTATCTGGTGGCATAAATTTTTATATCGACTTTTGAAGTTGGCAACGTGACCAGATTTGTTTTTCTGCCAAAGTGATTTCTTTTTGCATTGAAGCTTCCTTATTGTTATGGGTAATTTGTTTTTTCTGGTTTTGGGAGTTGTTATTGGTACATATAGTTTGATGACTCTTTTGACTTCAAGTAAAAATATGATGAGGCCCTGAATTGTGCCAAAATACCTCAAACATGGATGGAAGCTCTGATATCCCTCATTCCCAAAGAACAAACAGATCCTCACCAAATTAGAAATCACAGACCTATCTCACTCCTGAATGTAGATCATAAAATTTTAGTGGAAATAATTGCAGATAGATTAAAAAATATTGAATGATATTATTCATCCAGACCAGATTGGTTTTCTCCCAAATAGGTATATTAAAAAATGTATAAGAAATCAAATCTAACAACCAAATGGCGTTAATGGTTTTGGATGGCCAGAAGGCATTCAACAATTTAAATTGGCAATTTTTGATTGAACAATTATCTAGGATGAAATTTGGTGAAAAATTTATAGGACCAATCAAAACAATATATTCTATACAAAATGCAATATTAGTAATTAATGGAGAAACCACAAACAATATAAAAATAAGCAAAGGATAAGACAGGGATGTCCACTTGACCCATTACTATATAACTTATCAGCGGAAGTGTTGTTAACCCAGATAAGGAAAAACCGAAATATCCAAGGGTTGACTGTATCCAAGGAAACATACAAACTGCAAGCATTCGCTAATGACATGGTCTTCATAATGGATGACCCAAAAGGCTCAAGCAAAAATTTAATGCAAGAGATAGAGGCATTCAGTAAAGTAGCAGGACTCAAAATTAATAGAGAAAAGACTAAGATAATAACCAAAAATTGTACTAAAAAGCAAAATGAGGAACTGACAAAAGAATTAGGTAGTCAGACAACAAAAAACGTAAAATATTTAGGAATTTGGCTTACAGCAAAATGGTCCACAATAAAGGCTGTTAACTATGACAAGTTGATAGACCAAATAAAAAAAGATCCAGATAGATGGGTAAATTTACAACTTTCTTGGATGCAAGGATAGCCACCATTTAAAAAAAATGTACTACCAAAATTGTTGTATTTCTTTCAAACCATGTCAGTCAAACTAGGGGAAAAGATTCTTCAAAGACCTGAACAAAAGGATTAGTAAATTTATTTGGCAAAAGAAAAAAGCCAGAGTAAAATATAAATTAATGCAATATAGTAGAAGTAAGGGAGGATCTGTGCTTCCAGACTTTGAGTTATACTATCAAGCTGCAGCGAGTACCTGGATCAAAGATTTGGTTAACCTGGAGGGCAAAAGAATATTGACAATACACAAGGCTTTGATTTACAGATTGGCTGGCATGCGTTTCTCTGGGATGGAAAAAATAAAACCCATAGCTACTTTCAAAGACACTTCATAAGGGAAGCTTTGTTATATATATGGGAAAGAAATAAAAGAAACCATTATGTGAAAATACCTCTCTGGCTATCTCCAATGGAGGCACTAGTATATCCCAACATTATGGATTTGAACAAAACAATAAAATATAAAGAATTAATAACAGATGAAGGTGACTTGAAAGCACAGATACAATTAAAAACACAGGGAATTGAAATTGGGTGGTGGCCATACATTCAAATTCAAGCAAAACACAAAACACAAAAAAGACAATTTGAATTTTATAATACAGATTAGGAATTAGACAAAATTTTATAAGGAAGTAAAAAGAAGATGATTACCAAAATGTACAATTATTTATTGAAATTTAAAATGGAAGAGGAAACAGTTGATGAGAGCATGATAACATGGGCTAAAAATTGTGGCCACAATATTGAATTAGAACAATGGGAACGAATTTGGTGAATTAACTATAAATTAATGTTATCAGTCTCATATAAAGAAAATATTTATAAAATGTTCTATAATTGGCACCTCCCACCAGCAAGACTTGCTAGGATGTTCCCTAATATGTCACCCAAACGTTGGAAGTGTAATTTTAGCCAGGGAATGTATTTTCACATGTGGTGGACATGTCCTAAAGCCCCAAAGTACTGGTCTAAGATACAGGCATGGTTAGAAGAGGGTGACAAAACTAAAGATTAAATTCAACCCAGCGACCTTTCTACTTGGAATGACAGAACCGACATGGAGCAAAAAACACCAGTATCTGATATCACATATCATTACAGCGGCAAGAATAGTCTTTGCCCAATACTGGAAATCAACAATGATACCCATGACCTGGCAATAACTAATAAAATCCACCAATGCACACAAATGGTTAGACTAACCGTGTTACTAAAAAACAAAGAAGAGGGGGGGCAGGATTTACAATTTGGAATATATGATACTGTTAGGGATAACATAGGTTACCTAACGTAGTTTGGGTAAAATAATATATATAAACTGTTGTAGATCGAGGAAATGAGAGGCTTAGACCAGAGCATAAGTGGAACAGGCTTTATTCAGGGAATAAAGGGTCGTCGCGTCTGCTTACTAACAGGCAGACCTGGCTAGCGAACGATGACTGGCTCAACCCGACAGCCGGCTTTTATAGCCGACTGTCAAATGGAGCCAGCCAATGGGAGCGGCTTGTGCTCCCGCTTAAAGAACGGACCTGGTTGGAAACCCCAACCGGTCCCCAAGACATAACACCCCTTTCCCCTAGATGGGAACACGTATAGTCCTTGAGATACGCCGGTGGTCTGTGTTGGCGACCGGAGCGACGTAACTCGGGAGAGTCACTGGGTGATGATAAGTTTGTGGAGTCCTGGTCAGAGTACATAGGGGGGCGAGCCCGGCTCGGTGCAGGATCTGGAGCCTGGGGAAAGTCTCTGTCTTCGGGCTGGGTTGGAGAATAGTCTTTGCCCGAATGGCGGATGCCTTCGCTGGGAAGAAACGGTGGCGTCTCCGGCTGGCAGTCCCGGTCTACTGCCTGCTCCCTCTGCTCCGTTGGAGACGGCTGGTCTACCAGGGAATTCTCGACTGGACCATGGTGCTGAACCTGAGGGCTGTCCAGTGGAGACGGATCTGGGGTGGTCCGGCTGCTCCGTCGTCTCCGCAGCTGGTCCAGGTGCCTCCGCCATACACGACCGTCTTCCAGCTGGACCCGATAAGATCTCGGACCTGTGACAGCCACGACCTTCCCCGGCACCCACAGTGGATCCCCCGCGTAGTTCCTGGCAAACACTAGATCCTGTAATGCGAAATCCCTGGCCAGACTGTCAGACCCCAAAGGGGTGCTCGGGCAGTAGTGGGGGTGTAGCCTGTCCAAAGTAGTCCTCAGGCGTCTCCCCATTAGCAGTTCGGCTGGGGATTTGTTCGTAACTGTGCACGGTGTGGTATGCTGGCTCAGGAGGAAACGAGACAGTTTAGAGTGCCAGTCCTCTTGGCCGAAACGGGCCAGCACCTCCTTGGCCGATCTGACAGCCCTCTCCGCCAGCCCGTTGCTAGAAGGGTGAAAGGGGGCCGTGAGGACGTGTCTGATGCCCAGATTGGTGACATACCTGCTGAATTCACTTGAAGTGAACTGGGGGCCATTGTCGGAGACCAGGGTATCAGGGAGCCCATGAGTCACAAAGAAACGAGTCAGTGCTTTGGCAACTGCCTGAGTGGTGGTCGTCGGGAGCAATGCCACATCGATCCACTTAGAGTACAAGTCTATGACCACTAAGAAGGTCCTGCCATGCATTGGCCCGGCGAGGTAGATGTGGAGCCTTGACCATGGGGCATTGGCACTTTCCCACCTGGTGGGAGTAGCAGCTGGCAGGGCTGCCCTGGATTCCTGACAGGGACGACACGAGCTTACCCACTTGGCGATCTGGTCGTCCATCCCTGGCCACCAGACGTAACTGCGAGCCAACGCCTTCATCCGCACGATGCCTGGGTGGCCCTCGTGCAGCACCTTCAGGATGGGAGTGCGAAGGGTGGTTGGGATGATGACTCTGGTACCCCACAACAGGCATCCCTGCAGCTTGGAAAGCTCCTGCTGGCGAGTTTTAAATGGGGTGAAATCAACTGAATAGTTAGTTTCCGGCCACCCCCTCCCCACCCAGTCCAGAACCTGGGCGATTGTTTTGTCCGCTTTTGAATGGGCCGCGATGTCATCGGCAGTCACAGGCAGTTTGAGCTCGTTGATCTCGAAAATAGCATGCACGGGGGCTGGATCCTCGACTGGTGCTGGCAAGGGGCATCGGCTGAGGGCATCTGCATGGCTCAGATTTTTTCCAGGACGATAGACTAGTTTGTACGAGTAAGCTGCGAGGAACAAGGTCCATCTGGTCATCCTGGGGGACAATACCTGGGGGGTTTGCTTGTCCCCGGATAACAGGCCTAGAAGAGGCTTGTGGTCTGTTACTAGTTCGAAATGGTGTCCGAATAGAAATTCGTGGAATTTTTTGACTGCTGCTACTGCAGCCAGGGCCTCTTTATCAATTTGGCCATAATTACGCTCAGTCGCCGAGAGGGTTCGTGAAAAGAAGGCAATTGGTGCTTCGGAGCCATTGGGGAGTCTGTGGCTTAAGACAGCTCCTATCCCAAAAGGGGATGCGTCTGCAGCAAGGACCAGGGGGAGGCGCTGGTCAAATTGAATTAATACAGCCTCCGAGGTGAGTAGGGATTTGACTGCTTCAAATGCGCGATTTTCCTTGTGTCCCCAATGCCATGGTGAGTTTTTATCTAAAAGCCTGTGCAGTGGTTCCGCGACTGAGGCTTTGTGTGGGAGGAATGAAGCATAGAAGTTCAATAAACCCAGAAAGGCTTGCAACTCGGCTTTGTTGGTGGGCGTGGGCGCCTCATGGATTGCCTTGACTTTAGATTCCACCGGGTGGATGCCTGAGGCGTCTAGCCTGTAACCTAGAAAGTCCACCTGCCTAGTGGCGATGGCACACTTCTCCCGTTTTAGTTTGAGGCCATGCTGCCTGAACTTCTCTAACACTGCTCTGACTCTCTGGATGAGCTGGGGCCTGTCTCTGGCTGAGACCAGAATGTCATCGAAGTATGGCACTACACCAGGGAGGCCTTGGAGAATTCGCTCCATTAGCGATTGAAAAATACCTGGGGCTACACTCACGCCAAACTGGAGATGTTTACACCTGAATGCCCCTCTGTGTGTTACTATAGTCTGTAAATCAGCTGTTTGATCATCAACAGGGAACTGTTGGTATGCTTGTGACATGTCCAGTTTGGCGAAAATGTTGCCAGGTTCGAATGTATGCAATAGGTGCTGAATAACTGGAACAGGATATGCGCTAACCTGTAAATAACGGTTGATTGACGTCTTGTAATCAGCACAAATTCTCAAATTACCGTCTTTCTTAAGTGGGGTGACTATGGGGGTCTCCCATTTGGCAAAATCAGTGGGTTCAATCACCCCCTGTTCGAGGAGTTTGTCCAGTTCCGCGTCCAATTTTGGGCGGATGGCGAATGGTACCCTACGAGGTTTAAGGCGGATGGGAGTTGCCTGGGGGTCAACTGAGAAGGAGATGGGCGTGCCATTATAACAACCTAACTCGCTACTAAAAACATCAGCGTAGTCTGAGAATAAAGAGTCAGTATCGGAAGTTGACACAGCATGGACCCCCGTTACACTAAGGCTGAGAGAGGGGAACCAATCCAACCCCAAAAGACTAGGGAAGGCACCATTTACAACCACTAAGGGCAGATGGCCTTTAAAGGTTTTGAATTGGACTAGGAACTTGCCTTTCCCGAGGACAGGGATGTTCTTTCCTTAGTAGTCTCTCAGGGTGAGGCTGCACCTTTGTAGCTGCTTCCTAGCCAGCCTGGGTTGGATCTTCTTGAGCGTGTCCCAGGAAATGATTGAGAGCGCTGACCCCGTGTCCACCTCCATGCGGCAGGGTTTACCTTCTAAGGAGACAGAAAGTGTAATTTTATTGGGGGTATGAAACGTGTGATTCGCATGGTAGCAAGTATAACAGCTCTCTACTTGCCTTTGGGAACCAGGAGAAGAAGGAGATTTTTGTGGAAAAACGCGCGCAGCTTGGCAGACTCTTGCGAGGTGACCTTTCTTGTGGCAGTTGTGGCAGCTGGCGTTTTTGAACCTGCAAGAGGCCCGGGCATGGGAACCTCCACAGGTTAGGCACAGAAGAGTTTGTTGCGGGCCGCTGTTGTTTCTTTGCCTGGTTCCTACCTGCGACTGTCTCACCGGCTTGAGGCGATGAATGTCAGCGTATTCAGTAGGGCCTTCTTCACTCACCACTTCTTCAGAGTGTATGGAGGAAGTGCTGGGTTTGGGTGCAGTGCCCTGGATCTCGGCTGCTGACTGGGCTGAGAGTTCAGCAGCCAAAGCTTCTTCAACGGCCTGGGGAAGGTTTAAATCTTTCCTGGCCAACAGGAGTCTTTGGAGCCTTAGATCTCTTACCCCACAAACGAGTTGATCGAGCAGCATGTCGTCCAGATAGTTCTTAAACTCACAGTGAAGAGCTGCTGTTCTCAGGGCGGCCATGTATTGGTTGATGGACTCCCCCTCGGCTTGCTTCCTCATTCTGAATGCGAAGCGTCTAGCGATCTGGGACGGTTTCGGTGAATAGTGGTTGGAAAGTGTCTCCAGCAGCTCAGACCATGGAACATTCTTGATCTCTCGTGGTGCCAATAGTGCTGTGGCGGTATCGTAGACTGCAGCCCCGCAGTAGCTGAGGAAGTATGATTTCTTCCTCTGCTCCATAGCATCAGCCAATCCGATGGCATCAATAAAATGGTTAAAGCGATTCCTGTACGAATCCCATTTTTCTTCATCCGGTTTGAACGGTGGGAATGCCGAATTGACATTCATTCTGGATCACTCAGTCTCTTGGCAGACTGGTTTGTCTCTCTGGGTGTTCGTGGCCCTGCTTATTGCTAACCGTGAGCGTTGGCGGCTGTGGCTGCTGCGCCCTTGACTAGCTCAGTGACTCCAGCCTCGAGGAGGCAGTTTGTATTTTTGCTCTCTCTGCGAGCGTTTGGCGGCTGTGGCTACAGCGCCGTAACTGACAACAGTTCAAATTTCGCGCCCTCTGGAGAGCGTCGGCGGCTATGGCTGCAGAGCCGTAACTGACAGTAGCTTGAATTTCGCGCTCCCTAGATAGCGTTGGCGACTGTAGGCTACAGTGCCGAACTTCGCTTGAGTGACTGAATTCAAACGACAGCGGTTTGAATTTGGCGCTCCTTTGCGAGCGCGGGCGGCTGCGGCTTCAGCACCCGACTTTCACTTGCTGTAGCGTTTTAATTCGAGCAGCTACAACGCTCGTGACTTTCACTCTGGGGCAGCAGCGATCTGAGCCTGAGCTCCTTGCGAGCGATACGGCTGCGGTACAGCGCTTGTGATTCCGTGACTTCAGCTCTCTTGAGTGCTTCTGGCTAGCCTTCGAATCCCACCCTCATCGCCAGTGTTGTAGATCGAGGAAATGAGAGGCTTAGACCAGAGCATAAGTGGAACAGGCTTTATTCAGGGAATAAAGGGTCGTCACGTCTGCTTACTAACAGGCAGACCTGGCTAGCGAACGACGACTGGCTCAACCCGACAGCCGGCTTTTATAGCCGACTGTCAAACGGAGCCAGCCAATGGGAGCGGCTTGTGCTCCCGCTTAAAGAACGGACCTGGTTGGAAACCCCAACCGGTCCCCAAGACATAACATAAACTATGATTGTAAGTTTAAGTGTGTGTCACTTTAAACTGCAAAGCATGTAATTTTGGGTGCGGTGTTGAACAGCCATAAGAGGGAGCAAGAGAACCTACAATTGCTGACGATTCCCTGACGATTGACTGGTTTGATGGATTGATGGTTTGTTAACTGCATGTTTTCCCTACTGCTGAGTTGCTGAAGGAAGAGAGGAGTTTTGACTTCTTCATATCTCTACTGTGAGGAGATATATTCCTGGACTGATATTTGTAAGTTTACTGACCTCTCTTTTTCGACACTGGAATTTGCAACTGAATAATCCCTGGACGGACTGAACTAGTGAATGATATATGGACTGTTTGACTATGCTATAACTCTTACCGGAATAAACTATTTAACTAGCACTGTGTATCTGTTTTACTGAGTGTAAGCTACAAAAACGTTTATCTCACATATTTTGCCTGCCTGCCTGACTGCCGTGCAGATTCTGCTAGGGTGTATCCCTAACAGATACAAATGGTTGCATAAAAAGGAAGTAAAGATGTCTAGTGAAATTGATTAAACAAACAACAAGGGAAAATGGAAATAAGGATAAATGTATATAAAGCTATGTATATATGTAAAGTAATATAAGTAAATAAATATTTTATAATTGTAATAATAACATAAATAAGTAAGGATTTAGGAAACAAGTTATAGATTTACTTGTAGCAAATGACTTTAAATGACACTAATAGAAATGTACACTGCTATGAAAACGTTGCAAAAATGTGAGAACGTGTTTGTCTTTTTTTAAATATTCTTTTTTTAAAAAAACTTTCAATAAACATTACTTTTAAAAAAGAAAGAAAGAAATAGATCTGTGTTGCTCCATTATGACACAAGCTCTGACCTTTTTTGAAGGGTTGGTGATGTCACTCCGCACCTACAGTGACAGAGTTTGCATTTCATCATTTGCTCTCCTTGGTGGATTCCCATGGGGCCAAGCATTAGGCTAAATTTTTTATCCAGACCAGAGATCAGAAAATTGAGATTCATATTTTCCATTAAAGTTGGAATTTTCACCCCTGATGGGATGTTATAAAATACACAAATGGTGAAGTGCTCTAAAGGAAAACAACACAGGGATCCAGTTATGAATCATTGATGTTGTATTTCCATAGATTTTATAGGAATCATACAAACTTGTAATATTCTTTGTGTTCTGGACGAGCAGGCTCGAAAGCCTGCAACTCTGATTGGCCCGCTGATAGCCGATCGTGATTGGTCGTCATAGACTGATGCGATTGGCCAGTAAACGGGCTGCTTCGGTTGGCCCTGCCAAGAGCGGCAAACTCAAATCGCCTTCGTTGGCTGCCTAGCCGCAGCCAGCCCTATATAAGGGGCTGCTGCAGCTGGGATTAGTTGCTCAGATCTGAAGTCACTAATAAAGAGCTGTTGTTGCTATCTGAGTCTTGCCTCCGTTCTTGAACCATCCTCCCAGATCTAACACTGGAGAGGAGGATGGGATGCGGAGGCAATGAACTCTATTGATTTGAACTAGCTGAAGGAGCACGTGGCTGACAGAGCGCAACGACGGCGCCATGGCCAGCAGCGCTATACCACCCGCCCCATTTGATCCAGCTAGCTAGGACTGGGACTCATATATGGACAGATTTCAAATGTTCCTGGGGTCCAACAACCTCAAGGATGCCATGCCCAGCAAGAAACGAGCCGTTTTTCTAACCCATTGTGGGCCAGCCATTTTTAAGATGGCTAAAGCCTTAGCAAAGCCAGCTGAGGTTAAAACCATGGATTGGGACAGCCTTGCTCCCATCCTGCGCAACCATTACGCACCAGCCGTGCCAACTCTCATTCGCAGACACGAGTTCTACCAGAGGGACCAGTGTGAAGGTGAGAGCGTTGGGGATTTTGTGGCAAACCTGAGGAACCTGGGTGGTTTCTGTGGCTTTGCCAATCTCGAAGAAGCCATGAGAGACCGCATCGTCCTTGGCCTCAGAGACCCAACCGTCCAGAGCAAGATCATGGCCAAGGGAGACATCTCGCTTGCAGAGGCCATAGCAGATGCCACCGCAGCTGAAGCCACTCGTAAATCAGCAGCACGAATGCATTGAACCAGCAGAACCAACTGCCAACCCACCAACGATCCTGGTAAACCTCCAGACAAGTACACATCAACCACCCATCATGAAGATCTCGAGTCATCCTCAGACAGCGAGGAGGAAGAAGTTCACAGACTCCGGTCAGAACATGAGCAACGAGACCAGCGGGGTCATAAATCCAACTACCAATGCGCCGGATGCGGGGGAAACCATCCTCGATCCGAATGCAGAATTTTAGACGCCATGTGTCATTTTTGCGAGAAACGAAGGCACATCGCGAAGGTATGCAGAAACAAGAGAAATTCCAGCCCCAGATGGAGAGGGAGCAGCCCAAAGAGGAATGATGGCAACTCCACCACACAGAGGGACCACCCTAGCAGCCAGTGGAACCAGTACAGCAGACCCCGAAGGTTTAACAGCACACCCAGACGAGAGGAGGCTCATCAAACCATCACCATCGGCCACACTTCATCACTTGACGCTAAAAAAATCCAAGTAAAGGTCACCATTGAAAACAAACCATGCATCATGGAAGTCGACTCTGGGTCATCATTATCTATGGTATCCTGGAAAACACTCAAGCAGCTGATCCCCAACATCTGACGCCAAGACCTCAGCAGTCAGAGACTCATACTGAAAGACTATCAAGGCAACCGGATTCCAGTTGCAGGTACCCGCCATTTCCAGGTCTCTTTCAAGGGACATAATGCAATTCTACCACTCACCATTGTAGACAGAGACCATCCAAGTCTATTGGGCCTTCAGTGGTTCACGCCATTAGGAATCGGAATGGCTGGCATCCATCATACTGAAGACGATGACTGGGAGGTGGCCCTCATCCACGACTTCCAAGAAGTGTTCAACGAAAGCCTAGGCAAGTACAAGGGGTCCCTCATTTCATTTAATCTTCACCCCGACATTGCACCCATTCGCCTAAAGCCACGTCGAGTTCCCTTTGCTCTCAAATCCAAAATTGATGAGCAACTGGACAAATTAATTGCACAAGGCGTGTTAGAACCCATTGACCACGCCCGATGGGAGACACCAATTGTCACCCCCATAAAGCCTGACGGGTCCATAAGAATCTGCGGTGACTACAAGGCCACCCTCATTCACGTGCTACAGCAGAGCGCCTACCCAGTACCAGTTGTTCAACATCTCCTGCATTCACTTGGGGGTGGCAAAATATTCACAAAATTAGATCTAGCGCAAGCGTATCAACAGCTGCCAGTTGATCCCGAGACTGCAGAAGCCCAAACTATAGTCACACATCGTGGTGCATTCAAATGCAACAGGCTCCAGTTTGGTGTAAGCGTAGCCCCAGACATTTTTCAAAGCCTGATGGAGAGACTATTACAAGGTATAAAGGGGGTCGTGCCCTATTTTGATGACGTGTTAATAGCAGCACCCACAAAAAGTCAATTAGAGAAACACCTCAGAACAGTCCTACAAAGGTTCAAAGATGCTGGCCTCAAAGTTAAGAAAGAAAAATGCCAGCTTTGCACAGAAAGGGTGGAGTTTCTTGGCTACCTCCTTGACAAGCAAGGAATCCACCCCACAGAAAAGAAATTGGCAGCTATCAAAAATGCCCCAAGACCCAAAAACAAAACCGACCTCCAAGCCTTCCTGGGACTTATTAACTTTTATAACATCTTCCTACCCCAGAAGGCGACTGTTGCTGAGCCCCTTCATAGACTACTCAATAAAAGGGCCACCTGGATTTGGGGACGTCGGGAGGAACACACCTTCCAGCAAGTAAAAGACCTCCTTACCTCTAAAGCAGTACTAATTCAATATAATGAGACACTCCCCTTGACTGTCACTTGTGATGCCTCACCATTTGGGGTGGGGGCCATCCTGAGTCACGTCCTACCAAACGGCTCAGAGGCACCAATTGCATTTTTTTCAAGAACTCTATCAAAAACAGAAAGAAACTATAGCCATTTAGATAAGGAAGCCCTTGCTATTGTCTCTGCAATTAAAAGATTTCATGAATATGTTTATGGGAGACCATTTTCTATTATAATGGATCATAAGCCACTACTTGGCATTCTGGCGGGCGACAAACCTACTCCACACATTCTTTCCCCCAGAATGACACAATGGTCGGAATTTCTCGCTGCCTACGACTATCAATTAAAATATCGCCCAGGGAAATCTATTCCTCACGCAGATGCCTTGAGCCGCTCGCCACTACCCGAGCCACAGGAAGACCCAGCTCCCATGCTCCCAGTACTGCAAATAGAGACAATGCCCTCACCTCCACTAATGGCCCAAGACATCGCCTTTGAAACCAAAAGAAACTCTTGTTTGGCACGAGTTCTTGGCTGGGTGGAGAGGGGATGGCCAGATTACGACCCTAAGGAAATATTTAAGCCATTTAAAAACAGACAAACAGAACTTTTTTCACAGAGAGGGTGCATCTTGTGGGGAGACCGAGTTGTTGTACCAACTAAGTTACAAAAAAGGGTCCTGCAAATGCTACACGATGGACACCCGGGCATCGTGCGTATGAAAGCGCTGGCAAGAAGTTATGCCTGGTGGCCAGGTATGGACAAACAAATCGAAACCTGGGTCGCCTCTTGTAACAGATGCCAGAAAAACCACTCAGCCCCACCAAAAGCTCCACCAGCGGAATGGGAAACACCCAGGGGTCCCTGGTCTCGCATTCATATTGACTTTGCGGGATCCACGAGAGGCCACACTTTCTTAATAACTGTAGATGCGTATTCTAACTGGCTTGAGGTCAATAAAATGAAAGCAACCACTACTGAGGCAGTCATCAAAAAACTGAACAGACTCTTCGCCACACACGGTTTACCAGATGTCCTGGTCTCTGACAATGGGCCCCAATTTACTGCCATAGCCTTTGAACAGTATTTAGCAGAATGGGGCATCCAACACGCACTCACATTGCCGGCTCATCCTGCGGTGAATGGTAGGGCTGAACGAATGGTTCAGTTTACAAAGAAAACCCTGCAGAAAATGGAACAAGGTAACATCCACGACAAAGTCACTAGAATGCTGCTCCTGCAACACATCACACCAAACAGCATGACCAACAAGAGCCCAGCTGAACTCCTGATGGCCAGGAAACTCAGATCGCCTCTAGACCATTTGCACCCTGCCTACACCCCGGAAAAGCCCCTGGGTTCCAGCAGCAAGCACCATGCCTTTAAGGTAGGAGACCTTGTATTCGCAAAAAAATTTTCTGGGGATCCCCTCTGGATTCCTGCCCAAGTAACTCAAGTTACGGGTCCCCTCTCCTACCGTCTACTCACCACTGATGAAAGAGCGTGGAAACGCCATATTGACCAGCTGCGCTCCAGACTGACCACAACTTCCACCCCTGACCCTAACTTTGACACTGGGGGGATGGGGAAGCCTTGAACTCAGAATTAGAACCAACACCTGTTTATTCTGAACTAACACAGAGATCACCACACCATAGTTTGCAACACTTACCAGCTGTAGCTGAGCCTGGACAGACGAACACTTTACCAAGAAACAGCAGCCAAGCAGGTTCAGCAAGCCCGGGGAGCCATGGCAGTAGCAAGAAAGCTGAGGACTCTATCACCCCGGGGGTACCAGAGGAGAGCCCTGACCATGGCACTGGTTCACCGTTCCTGCTTGATCCAGCAAGCAGTCCATCTGAACCCGAATTTGAACATGGACAATTCGAATTGCATAAGTCAGGTAGACAGGTGCGAAGACCTGCCTACCTGCAAGACTATATTACTCCACCCCTTAAACAGAACCAAGAGGGGAGGCGTGTTCCGGATGAGCAGGCTCGAACGCCTGCAACTCTGATTGGCCCACTGATAGCCGATCGTGATTGGTCGACATAGACTGATGCGATTGGCCAGTAAATGGGCTGCCGTGATTGGCCCTGCCAAGAGCAGCAAACTCAAATCGCCTTCATTGGCTGCCTAGCCGCAGCCAGCCCTATATAAGGGGATGCTGCGGCTGGGATTAGTTGCTCAGATCTGAAGTCACTAATAAAGAGCTATTGTTGCTATCTGAGTCTTGCCTCCATTCTTGAACCATCCTCCCAGATCTAACACTTTGTGTAGAGATTTTGCAGAATAGGGTGAGAGTTACAGAGAAGTTCAGGGTTTAGAAGAGAACAAATCATGCCCATTTTCATTAAAATTGAAATAGAACAGTTTTTAGTCTACCTTCTTTGAAACCTGGCATGGAACATCCTTAGGCTGTTGAGACTCATAGTACTTGAGGAAGAGTTCTAAGGAGGATAAAATGTGTGTTAGTTTTTGTGGCTGAGCTCAAATAAGTTTCTCTACAATTGAGCATGATTGTTCACTGTTGACTTTGTTCCTGTCATTCTTTCAATTCAGCATATCCCACCAGTTTGTTTTTGTACAGAAAGCAAACCAACTGAGGACTGAGTATTGTATGTTGCCTAGAACTTCTGAAGGAAAAGTAGGATTTAAACCTAATCAGAGGGGGTATTCAGCAGATTCTGACCAGTTCTGGAGAAATGGTAGAAGAAATTTTGAGTAGTTCGGAGAACTTGCAAATACCACCTCAGACTGGAGACTTTACAATATCTTTCCCCTGCCATGCCCCTGCCATTCCCCAAGCCATGCCCAGAGAACTGGTAGTAAAAAAAAATTGAATCCCACAACTGAACCTAATGAATGAAAAAAAAAATAAACAAAGAAATGGGTGTTGGGCTCAGAAACATGTTTCATGAAAGCACCATTGCTTGGGAATGATGATGTTACCAGGTTTTGCCAGAGAGGGATGGAGCTCATCAGGTGGCTAGTGTAATTTGCTGTCATCAGGGAGGGGGATGGGAGTTGGTTTTTGATTTTCTGTTTTGTTGTTGTTGTTGTTTTTCCCAAATTTTGTTCTATTGTACTTTACTAATTTATTTGATACTTTTTGTTCGTTTTTATTTTTTGATACTTTTTGTTTCTACTTTTATTTTTTGTTTTAAATATGGTTTAACATTGTGTAAGTGGCCTCGAGCCACCATGGGCAAATAGACGGCAATATAAAATAAATAAATAAATAAACAAATAAACAAATAAATAAATAATCAATTTGGTCATGTTCATTTCTGGTGATTCTATGGCCCAATTTTCTCCTTATGATCTTGGTCTACTTCTTTCTGTTGCTTTATGCCAAATAGATTTTTTTCCTTTTCAGACATGGATTCTTGTTACCAGTGTCGAGAGGACCAGTATCCCTGCAAAGCCAAGGATCGCTGCATTCCAAAAGAGATCAGCTTGCTATCTTTCCAAGAACCTTTGGGGATCACCTTGGCTATTGTTGCTCTTTCATGTTCTTCTGTCACAGCTCTGGTCCTTGCAGTCTTTGTCCAACACAAAAATACACCCATAGTCAAAGGCAGCTACACCCTCCAGTTTCTCTCCTGCCTTCCTTTCTCTGCCCTTTGCTTTTCATTGATCAGCCTCAGAGGGCAAACTGTCTCCTTCGACAAACTGCTTTTGGAATCATCTCCTCTCTGGCAGTTTCTTGTGTGGTGGCCAAAACCCTCATTGTGGTCTTAGCTTTCATGGCCACCAAGCCAGATTCTAAGATGAGATCATGGCTAGGGAACAAGTTGGCCCTCTTTATGGTTCCTTCCTGTTCCCTTGTTCAAACTACTCTTTGCATTGTGTGGCTGGTGAGTGTTGCTCCCTTCCCAGATCTTGATATGCATTTTCTGCCTACAGAAATGGTCCTGGAATGCAATGAAGGCTCTGCTGCCATGTTTTATTGTGTCCTGGGTTTTATTGGCCTCTTGGCCATGATCAGCTTTACACTGGGTTTTCTTGGAAGGAACCTCCTAAATAGTTTCAATGAAGCCAAATTTATCACCCTCAGCATGCTGCTCTTTTGCAGTGTCTGGATCACTTTTGTCCTTGCCTACCAGAGCACCAAAGGGAAATACATGGTGGCTGTGGAGATCTCCATTTTAGCCTCAAGTGCTGGATTATTGATTCTCATTCTCTCCCGCAAACTCTACATCACCTTGATAAGACCCGAGCTAAATAAGAGGCAACAACTCATGCACCCTCATAAAATGATTTATAGAAATCAGTCTTGTATACAATGGATTGCATTGATAGCTACCTTAAAGCTTTTTAAAACAGAGTGGCTAGGTTTATGTGTAATAGTAAAATATATAACATTCTTTTCATTCAACAATCCCTATAGTATAGTAATCAAAATATTCTACCACAAAATGCAGACAAACTTCCTAATTGTGAGAGCTTTGAATAGGTGAACCATCCTTCTCCATGGAGCTACAATACAAGATTCAATGAGTCACCATACTTAAGAGGTAAAGCTGCTGAAGAAAACTTTGAGAAGTGTAAACTGTAACAATTGTTAAAGAGTATAGGCTTTCAGTCAGCTAAAATGTCAGAATTAAAATCTGACAATTGACAAACTCCACTCTGGCTACAGACATGTAGACCGCAGTCCTTCTAGATGCCTTTGTTCTGGAGACCTGGAAATTTTTCATCAATTAACTAATAACCCAGAAATTTTAAGGCCATAGAAGACAGGAACTCATGTTCAGAAGGAGAAGTTTTATCTAATGCCACGTGTTGTCATCCTGATATTACTGTTATTATTTCAGCCTACATTGTGCCTAGTGTCCTAACTGCTACATGCAATATCTATTACACTCTGCCCTCAAATAATTGATATTATTAGACAGAAAACTCCATCATTATTGAAGTTATTTGTCAAGTCTATACATTTCCTGACCCTGTGACTTTCAGTTAGCATCCATCTCATGACCTGGATAAGATTAAGTAAGCCAAGATTTTGGTTAATCAGTGCATTTTTATAAGGGCTTTTCCTACAGCAAATTGTATTGTTATCGCAAGCAGGTGGTACTTGGGGTATAATATGATTAAGAGAATGTCAATGTTCCAACTGATGAACCCAACTACACTTGAGACCTTCCAATCTCTGAATGCAAAACTTCATTGGGTGCATCATTTTGGCACTCCTGAATGCAAAAGCAGCTCTACCTAATTCCCTCTTGAACCCACATAATAATAGTAAAGATTTCTCCCTCTCCCCCATTTAATGCAAGTCACATCGTCCAATTCAGTGTCATTTATTGTTATGAGAAAAAGTCTCTGGTCATGGCAAACATTTGCTGGAATATCTTTGGCTCTCATGGCTTGTCTTCTTGAGGTCTGGAGCCTGCATTCCATCTCACCCTTCCCTTCCCCTTGATTCTTTGACAAGTTGAGAAGCAATAATGGTTACAACAGCATAAGTATGCTTCAAACTTGACAGAGAGCCTGTATGGGAAAAGATCTCATGCTTCCTTTATGATGACTGTATCAAAAGTAAGCCACACAACCTGCAACTCAGCTTTTACCTTCAACCACAACCCTACCTCAACCAATCCATCATCACCCAAGACGAGGCATGCACGCCACTAACTACCTCAACTCCAACTACTGCTGGCCTTAAATGCAAGCTACTCAATGCAAGAAGCCTTGCGAATAAAATATCTGAATTTTTCCTCTTACTAAATATGGCTAAATTCGACATTATATTTGCCTGTGAAACATGGCTCAACGCATCTCTCCCTGACTCCATTACCACAGTAAGAGACTATCATGTTTACCGATCAGATCGTGAAATTCATAGAGGAGGTGGTGTTGCTATCTTCTATAAAAAGTCGTTACATCTAAAAAATATCCAAGTTACCCAGGAGCTTGCTCTTCCTGAGACCATCATCTATGAACTATCCTTAAATATCACATTTCGATTCTTACTATGTTACAGAGCACCTGATTATGACATTGAACATGTAAACAAGCTAAATACACTACTAACATGGGCAGCATCCTGCCCATACCCTTTTATCTTTCTTGGTGATTTCAATCTACCTCATATTGACTGGACCCTAAATGAATGTACAACTGAAACCATACATGCAACCTTCTACAATGCTGTTACAAATCTGGGACTGGAACAACTAGTAACCAACAACACTAGACTAAACAACTGCCTTGATCTCATCTTCTACAATAGTTTGAATTTAATTTACGGAATACAAACTAAAGAACCATTTTCCAGCAGTGACCATAATATGATTGACTTTTGTCTTAAATCACCACAATGACATAATCCCCAATTATAACTTCAAAAAAAGCAACTGTGATCTTATAGACAACGATCTCTCATCCCTTGATTGGCAATCTCTATTCACTGGATGCAATACTGTTGAAGACCATTACAACATATTTTTACTTGAAGTCAAAAGAATCATCAAACTATATGTACCAACAACAACCCCCAAAACAAACAAAAAGAAACAGATTACCCATAACAATAAGGAAACTTCAATACAAAAAGAGATCCCTCTGGCGGAAAAACAATTCTGGTCACATTGCCAATTTCAAAAGCTGATACAAAAATTTATGCCACCAGATAAAGACTGAATGCACCAATTATCACATTAAACAAGAGGAAAAACTTCTATGCACCAATTCCACATGCGCTTTTTACAATTTTGTAAACAACAAACTAAAAGACTCAAGGTCCATCCCACCCCTGATAGGACCTAATGGTAAAGACTGCAATGACGACACCATTAAAGCCAACATCTTTAACAGATTCTTCGGCTCAGTACTTGTAAACAGCAATGGATCATGCCCAGTATTTCCTAGCTGAACCACAGATAACTACAATGATCTAATACATATCGATTTTACAGAAGACAAGTTTGAAAAAACGCTATGCAATCTAAAACCATCTCTATCTATTGGACCAGATGGAATATGTGCCTACTTCTTTAAAAAGCTATCCACTGCCATAGCCAAACCTCCAAGCATCATCTTTGAAAAATCTTGCCTAACCTATGGTCACAAGCCATGGTCATCCCCATCTTCAAAAAGGGAGACCCCAGCGTAGTTGAAAATTACCAACCAATCTCCTTATGCTGTGTCACCTGTAAAGTCATGGAATCAATTATTAACCAATCCATTATCCTCCACTTAGAGCCAAACAACCTACTCTCTACTAAACAATTTGGTTTCAGAAAAAAACTATCCTGTAATCTGCAACTCTTATACTGCAAAAACATATGGACGACACAACTCGATCAGGGCAAAGCAATAGACGCAATCTACATAGACTTCTGTAAAACCTTTGATTCAGTGGTACACGACAAACTACTCCTAAAACTAAAATCCTATGGTATCTCTGGACACCTGCATAACTGGATAGAAGCATTCCTGTCAAACAGACTACAAATGGTCAAAATTGGGAGTGTCCTATCAAATTCTGTACCTGTTAATAGTGGTATCCCCCAAGGCAGTGTTCTAGGACCAACTCTCTTCATACTCTACATAAATGACGTCTGTGGTCATATTAAGAGCAACTGCATTCTTTTAGCTGATGATTCAAAGCTGTTCAATACCATAGACAATACTGCTACCCTTCAAAAAGATCTTGACTATGTATCAGAATGGTCAAACAAATGGCAACTTCAAATCTCAACAAATAAATGCTCTGTCTTACATATTGGCAAAAAAAAAAAAAAATCAGAAAATAAAACACAAGCTGAATAGTCAAGATCCTGTTGATGATCCAACCTCTGTAAAGGACCTTGGAATACTCATCTCTAATGATCTAAGTGCTAGAGCCCACTGTAACTACATAGCCAAAAAGGCATTCAGAGCTGTTAACCTAATCCTACATAGCTTTTTCTCTGGTAATATCACACTACTAACTAGAGCATGCAAAACATTTGCTAGACCAATACTCGAATACAGCTCATCAGTCTGGAACCCACATTACGTAGCACAGTTGAGAAAGTCCGGAAATATTTCACAAGAAGAATTCTCCACTCCTCTACTTGTGCCACCAGATTTGAAATTCTAGAACTAGAAAACCTTGAATTACACCGTCTTCTATCTGATCTAAGTATGGTATATAAAATCATACATTGCAATGCCCTACCTGTCAATGAATACTTCAGCTTCAACCATAACAACACAAGAGCACACAATAGATACTAACTCAAGGTTAACTGCACCAAACTTGATTGCAGGAAATACCACTTCAGCAACAGAGTGGTCAATGTCTGGAATACTCTACCTGACTCTGTAGTTTCTTCCCCAAACCCCAAAAACTTTAACCTTAGACTGTCTACTATTGACCTCACCCCTTTCCTAAGAGGTCTGTAGGAGGTATGCATAAGCGCACCAACGTGCCTACCGTCCCTGTCCTATTGTTTCTTTTATTTTTCTTATATGTACCCATTTCATGTATTCATAACTATGTATATATTTATACTTATTATCTTGTAAACAATTGACAAATCAAATAAATAAAAATAAATAAATAAAAATAATAAAGATAATATTGTTGCAGTCATTGGGGGACCTGATTCAGATGTGAGTTTCTTTATGGCAACTATTCTGAGCAATTACAGGCCACCAAAGGTAAGATGTGAACATAGCGCTTAGAGTGTGAAAATACTAGAAGGGTGTCCCTTCATCCTTGATATAGTTTCTGTGTGTGATATAACATGTATAAACATTACAGATCATAATGGATAATTTGTAATAGAATGTATAAAAATACTGGAATAGCATCTTAAAAAGTGATGCCCTATGAATCACATTAATAGACCTCCATAACTTTGGAAGAAGTTGACCCAAACCTTGAAGAACAAGAAGCTGGAGTGAATTTCTACATCCTCTATTGGTAACAAAATGAAATTAATGCCAGCCACTATCACGATGCCAGGATGCCAAAATTAAATTAATGTCAGTCAGGGTGGTGTGTGTTTGTGTGTTTGTGTACACATATATAGATGATAGATAGATTGATGGATGGATGGATGGAGAGAGAGAGAGAGAGACATAGACAGAGAATATAGATATAGATCTATTTCTTCACAATGTAGAAGATTTTAATATTCATTAGAATGTGTGATATGTGGCTACATTATCTTTTGATTGAGTTGCAGTATAAATTTTGATAGCACAAAGATGCAAAATCTCCCTGCTGATAAACCTTTAAAAGCTGAATGAGAATAGGCAGAATGTAGACATGGACATGGACACACACACACACACACACACTGCATAACAAATACCTATAATTTCCTGATATTATGAATTGGGAGATTGGATGGATGGTACAATATTTCACAGCAAAAACATTTACCAGGATTGTATGAGAGTTGTGTATTTGTATGCATGTACATCAAAATAAGCAAAATGCCATGTTAATGCCCACCCTAACAGGTCTTGATCCTACCTACTTTTCTTCTTCTTCTTCCATTCTTTCCCAAAATATGACATGGATATCCTCCCTTTGGACAATACAAGTTGTACCCACACTCATCCTATCTACTTAGTCTTTCTTTTCTTTATAGCTTGGATACGGTTCTTCTCCTGTGATTAATGACCCATCCCAACATGTCTTCTTCCAATGGATGTTCCCTAATATTAACCAACAGTATGTGATGGATGTTTCCTAATATTAACCAACAGTATGTGGGGATGCTCCAGCTGCTTTTGCTTTTCACGTGGACTTGAATTGGTCCTTGTTATAGAAGATGACAATGGCCTCTGGTTTGTACAGAAGGAACTTCCAAAGTTTTCACAAGGGGGTATCTGTTTTGATTTCATAGAACCATTGCCACCTCTATATTTTAAAACTGGCATTCATGAAATGGTAGACTCATGGGTCAAATTGTACCTCTTGATAAGTGATAGCAAAGTCAGTGTTGTAGTCTTGCATGGGGAAATTCATACTATGATTGTTTTGAGAATGTTTCCCAGAATTCCAGAACTTGAATACATTCCTAGGAACTCAAATGGTGAACTCTGGATGATGACAGCCCAAATGGAGTTCACTTCTGTTCCTTTTCAACAATTTTGGGACATAGATATCCTTCATGGTTCCTTAGCCTTTGCAACTCAGTCAAAGGAGCTGGTGGGTTTCCACAATTTTCTTCAGATGAGAAGCCCTTATGTGGAAACAAGAGATGGTTTTATTAAGGACTTTTGGAAACAGATATTTGATTGTTCCTTCCCAACTTCCTTGGAAGAGGAAAATGTTTTGGAATCTCTACAATGGGGAGGAGAAGCTGGAGACTCTTCCTAGGTCTATTTTTGAGATGAGCACGTCCTCCCATAGCTATAGTGCCTACAATGCAGCATATGCTGTAGCCTATGCATTGCAATCCATGAGATCATCAATATTGAAACATGGAATTATGTCACAGGGAGGACATAAGAACCTTCTGAATTCATTTCTGTGGCAGGTAATATCCTGAATACATAAAGTTTATGTAATTCAGCCTCCAACATATGGTTAGATATTAGTTTACTGTCTATGTAAAAAGGTCCAAAAGCATAGCTTTTTCCCATTAAACCCCAACTAGAGGAAATGAACTTACTTTAATGGGTAGCCTAAAGTATGGATTTTAGCGAATTCAGAGACAGGAGAGCACTAGCTCTCTTATCATTTGAAAAATCCAATGACATTATTTTGTTTTTCTGCATTTCATTCATTTTTTTTCTATTCAAGCTGGTTAATATAATAGCAATAGCACTTAGATTTATATACCACTTCACAGTGCTTTTATAGCCCTTTCTAAGAGGTTTACAGAGTCAGCATATTGCCCCCCACAATTTGGGTCCTCATTTTCCCCACCTTGGAAGGATGGAAGCAGTGATGGGATTCAAAAAAATTTACTACCAGTTCTGTGGACATGGCTTGGTGGGCGGGGTAGGGGAAGGATACTGTAAAATCCCCATTACCTCCTCACCCTACTAACCTGCTTTCCAGTTCTGTTGTCCTGTGCAGGGCAACAAAAGAAGACCCAGCCAATCAGCAAAGAATAGATGGGGGCGGGGCCAGTCAGAAATGGTATTTCCCAGTTCTCTGAACTACTCAAAATTTCTGCTACCAGTTCTCTAGAACTGGTCAGAACGTGCTGAATATCCCCTCTGGATGGAATTATTGATAATTGGTATAGATACAGCTAATTCTGACTTCTCAAATACACTTACCCTTATAAGGTATTATAATAGTTGTATAATTTTTGTATAGCTTTATCACTTACTTCTTTTTGTTCCACTGACAATTTAGTTCCACTACCATCTACGAAAAGTCTCATTTTACAACAGTGTAGGGGAAATGATTTCCTTCGATCAGAATGGGAATCTTGAAGCAGGATTCGATATTATCAACTGGATCACATTCCCAAATCTAAGTCTACATCGAGTCAAAGTGGGAAAATTTGATCTCAGAGCTCCTGAAGACCAGGTGTTCAATGTTTCTGTGGATACCATTAGGTGGCCAAAGACATTTAACCAGGTATTTTCAATATTTCTTCATTATATTTTTCCAACCTTTATTATTTTAACTCAAGATGCCAAACTTATTTAATAATCCTTCTTGCTCCTATTTTTCTCACTACAACCCTGTGAGGTTTATTGGGCTGAAAAACAGTGATGGCTCAGAGTCATGCAGTCAATTTTTATGCCTATGGCAGGACTAGAATTAACATTCTTCTGGTTTCTAGGCCAGCATTTTAACTAATGCACCAAATTAACTTTCCTATATAGTTGGGGTCCATATTATTCGTTCAGGATGCAGATCATAAAAATAGTTGTATGGCCCTTAGACAATTTTTTTAAAGCATTTTGCAGTGAACCAGATCTTTTCTGGCCAAAATCTATAGCCAGCTGATTTCAGTACCTACAAACATGTTAATTTTTCATATTATTACATAGAATTACTTGCATAATGTTTTTGTTCTTTTTAAAAGGTAAACATAACAAGAATATGAGGGGAAAATATAACTAATTTAATATTGCAGATGGCACCAACTGATATAACAACACACAATTCTACTGCAAAGCCATTGGCGCAAACCAGGAGATGGTGTTGCAGTAGTGCAAATGTTTGAATTAGATTATTGTGATTATGATTTAGTTACTTACAAAACTGTAATACTAGATTTTAGTGAGTGAAAATTACTTATTTTCTCTTAGAAAAAAACATCCTATCTTTCAGTAGGCATGGTGAAATGAAAGTTTAGTGAAAACTGTCAAAAATGTAAGTTAGAAAAACAATCCCTAACAATCTCAAGGTGGTATTTGAATATTGTGCATGGAATAAACTGAACTTGCAACTAAGTAGTATGCTTGGGTATTAGTTAAAAATACAGTAATGGGAAGCTCACCTGCCAAAGGTAGGATGCTCAATTAAGCTAAATCCTATCTCTACACTATTAGTAGGCCATGCTACTAATGACTACACTGTAGTTCCTACTAAAATATACAGTTGTAGAACTCTCCATACATAGCTAAGATCATGTCCCATTTCCTTTCAGAGATATTCCCTTAATAGAAATTAAAGTTAACATGAAGTTGAATTTTTTGAAATAAACATCCAGACATTAATTATTACACAGAAATTTAAGGTCACTTCATTGAAATGTAAACATTTTTGTACCAATTTCTT
>NW_020769796.1:0-19601 GCF_900518735.1 Pseudonaja textilis | reverse complement strand
GTTATTAGGATTCAAAGGATTGCTGCACACCATTACAATCCATGTTTCGTAAAATTCTCTTTTCCATTTCACTGGCAATTATTTTGGTTGGTCTGTAGTCAAATTTTTTGTCAGTGCTAGCAATTCTGCAGCAACTGGAGAACTGGCCATTTCAGTGGACCCACAACCGCCAGTTCATGGGATCCCAATTAAAGGATTCATAGGAATGTATGGAAGCAATAATAACTGGGCAATAGATTCACCGGCCATTAATGATGCAGGAGTATCAGTGTATAATTGTATCTTAATAACCCCTTTATAATCTTGATCAATAACCCCTGGAATAACAAAGAACCCTTTTTTTGATGCAGAAGACCTGAGAAGTACCAATCCCACTGTTTTTTCTGGCAGTGGCCCATGCAAATGAGTGTCCTCAATGTACACTTGATTAGGAAAAGTCACATCAATAGAGTGAAACATTTTTAAACACAAAACTGCATTCCCGGTAGTTGCGGACGATGCCCTTGTAACAGCCTTGGGAGTGGGGCTAGCTGCACGCCCCAAATTTAGTTTCCCAAATTTTGGTTCTGATCAGAGCGACATTGATTTGCCCAATGAAACCCTTTTTTGCATTTTGGACAGACTGACTTCGGGTGGACGTCCTTATTTTTGTTTTTGTTAAATGCCATCCCCCGCCCACCCCCCCAG
This sequence comes from Pseudonaja textilis, assembly GCF_900518735.1. The sequence goes on along the minus strand of NW_020769796.1, from coordinate 18,914 downwards.
GTGCTCAGCACTGGGCTTTAAAATGGCCAGGCTTCCCACAATTAAAACAGTTCCCCGTAGGTTTCATCCCTCTTTGTAATGCCATAGCCAAAGTCTCCATGTTGTAAGCCTGAGAACCCACCACTGCAAGTGCCTTTAACAGATCAGCCAGAGTAACCTCACCTCTAGCCACCAAAGGCTGTAAGATATGCTTGCAGTCTGCATTTGCATTTTCGACTGCCAATCTCAGCAAAAGTTCCTTTGCTGCTTCCTCATTAGAAATCTGCCGGGTAATAGCCAATTGTAGTCTTTCCACAAAATCATTATAAGACTCAGATGCTGTTTGCTTAATTTGAGAAAAAGACCGTGCCGGGGTTCCCACATCCTGGATGCGGGACAACGCCCCAAGGACAGCCGCCATAACCACGGGAAGTGCATGATCAGGCAAATTAGTAGCTGATCAGCAGTGGATTCAAACAAGCCTGCCCCATAATTTTGGTCTGGCGTATACAGCTCCCCCGAATTCCATCCCCTAGTGATAGCTTCCCTTTGGTACTCTGAATCAAAAACCACATACTGAGTAGAACTCAATATCATTCTCATTAAATCTTTCCAATCATTAGGAATCATACGTGAGGTAGCCAAACTTGTCAGAAGACCCTTTGTAAAAGGACTTTGAATACCATAATCTTTAGCGGCTTTCTTGATTTCCCTAAGTACTGCCAACGGAATCGGAACCCATTCCACCTGCATGTTGCCTTGAGCATCCACTTGCCTATTAACTGGAAACAAATTCATCTGGTGAATCTCATCAGGTTCTAATTTCCCCTCATTGAAAGCTTGATGCATCATTGCTTGAACTTTTCCCATTTGTGGCTGGGGTTTCTCATCCACAGGCGTAGGCACTGTTGTGGGTGAGAAATCATACTCCAGCTTTGGAGTTGGAGGGTGCAACACAACTCCTTTATAAGGAGGAAGTTCTGCTAAAGGTTTTAAAAGAGGTTGTTGCTGGGTCTCTAAAGCAGTCATAACAACCTTCCAATATGTCAAAATTTCAGCTGTTGTGCGTGGTTCCTCATGAAGGATAGTTCCAATTTTCCTCCACATGTCTAACTTTAAAGAGCCCTTCTCTGAGTACCAGGGGCATTGCCTCCAGATCTCTTGCAGCGGCTTTTTCACATTACCTCTTGAAAGAACTATATACTCCCCTCCAGAAGGTTTAAAGAGAAAGAAATTTGTCCTGACTAACTTCAGCAGCTCACTAACATGATGTTCCTGTGGCTGAGAAAGTTTTCCCCCCATGTTCCCTGTAAAATCCTATTGTCCAGCAATAGTTAAGTACGTACTTTACCTTTTCCAGGCGAGGAAACACAGAGGTCTGGACACATACCACCTGCAGTGGATCATGTCAGGTTCACCACTTGTGGTGGTCTCTCATGGAAAAGATGAGACACAAGTGAGTGTTCTTGGGATGAGAGTCCAGAGCAAATTCCAGTGCTCCCTTTTATTGAGATTTTTAGCATAGCAAGTATAGTCACATTGTGGATTACAATAATTAGATATAGTACAGACTTTTTTAAAGTTGTCTGAGCTGCTTGATTGTTTCTAGTGTTTGTTCTTAATTTCCTTACACTATCTCAGTGACCTTTAAGCAAGCATGTATGTATAAGGTCTTAGACTAATCATTACCCAATACCCAAGTCAAAGTTTATTCCCACATTTTGGTAGAAATTTATCTTCATGATGAAATACAAGCGATTATTGCATGTAGGAGATGAGATGAAATTACTTCCCAACCTCCACCATACTTTGGAAAATAGAGAAAGGTCAAGACTTGGTCCCTTTACTTAAGCTTCATTTTATTTTATTTTATTTTTTTAGAAAAAACTTTATTAATTTTACTTTTAAAAGAAAACAACACAGCTACAAATTATGTACAACAAAAAGACAAACAGGTCTTGGCATGGGCCAAGAGGGAAAGAGAGGAAGTCTTGAGAGAGGAAAGAAGGAAAGGGAAGGGAAGGGGAGGGAAGTGTAGGGAAAACAATTATAATAAAACCATATTTTTTGTGACTGTCTGTAAGGTCCTTTCTTCTTCAAAACTATCGTCGGCGGTGCTTTTCTTTATCTCTGCTTCGGAGGCCCTCGGCCTTAATTTTCCTAGAGGTGATCTATCTTTGGTTTAGCCAATTATACAAAGGATTCCAATTGTTATAATAGGTTGAGGATTCTTTATTTTTTAATGCTTGGGTTAGTTTGTCCATTTTGGCACATTGTAAAATTTTCTGAATAACCATAAGTTCAGTGGGGATAGAAGGTAGTTTCCAGCACTGGGCAAATGCCAGTCTGGCCACGGTTAAGATATGGATTGTAATATACTTCAATTTTTTGGATATTTGTTTATCAAAAATTCCTAGAAGGAAGGACTCTGGTTTGTACTCAATTTGTTCCTTGGTTATTTCCTCTAGCCAGCGCCTAATTTTTTGCCAGTACTTCTGGGTTTCCTTGCATGACCACCACATGTGGAAGAAGGTACCTTCTATGTTTTGACATTTCCAACATTTGGGGCTCGTGTTGGGGTGCATCTTCGACAATCTCGAAGGGGGCAGGTGCCATCTATAAAACATTTTATATGAGTTTTCTTTATAAGCTGCTGATTTCGTGATCTTAATGTTCCTGTTCCAGATCCTTTCCCATTCTGCTAGGGTAATGCTCCGACCCACGTTTCTGCTCCACGCAATCATATTTCCTTTGACAATTTCTTGTTCTAGTTCTGTTTCTAATAAATGTTTGTAAAATTTAGATATATTTTTTTTACTCGGTCCTAATAGAATTTTGTCTAAAGTCTGTAATTTATTGTAGATTTCAAATTCCTTAATGTCTTGTTTGTATCTACTATGAATTTGAAGGTACACCCACTGATCAATTATAAATCCTCGCTCTTGTAATTCTTGTCGTGTTTTCAGCTTTCCTTGTGGGTCTAATAAATTTTCGTACTTAATCATTTTAGTTATGTCCAAATTATTAGGGTGTACTATCGCTTCCATTGGAGATAGCCAAATTGGTATTTTTAAATAAAGCTTTTTACGTACTTTTTTCCAATTAGTTAATAAGGAGTCCCTGATAAGATGCCTATGGAAATATGATTGCCTGGGTTTGCCAGTTTCCCACAGAAAGGCATGCCATCCTTTCTGCATATCGTGGCCTTCTAATATTAGTGTTCTTTTGTTGGTTAGAGTCACCCAATCCTTTATCCATAGTAGGGTGGCTACCATATGATATATTTCCCAATTTGGCAGGGCTAACCCTCCTCTGCTTTTCGAATCTTGTAGGGCTTTTACGTTAATCCTAGCTTTTTTCCCCTGCCAAATAAATTTCAACGTTATCTTGTTTAATTCCATAAAAAAAAATTTATTTAATTTGATTGGAATTGTCTGGAATAAATATAGAAATTTTGGCAGAATATTTATCTTAATCAAAGCAATCCTGCCCAATAAGGAAAGCTGTAATTTACTCCAGGAATCTAAGTCTTTCTTGGATTATTGGAGAAGTTTGTCATAGTTGTTTTCTTTTAATGATTTGCTTTGTGGAGTTAGCCAAATTCCTAAGTATTTAATTTTTTTGTCACCTGTATTCCCATTGTTGTCTCTAGCTCTTTATTCTGGTCTCCTGTTAAATTTTTAGTCATTAATTTCGTTTTTCCCCTGTTAATTTTAAATCCTGCGACTTCTCCAAATCATTCTAGTTCTTCTAATAAGTTATGTCCTTTTTCTATCGGCTCCTCCAGAAAAAAAACCAAATCATCAGCGAAAGCTTGTACTTTATACTCTTCTGATTTGATCCACAGTCCTCTAATTCTCGAATTTTGCCTAATGTACGTCAAAAGAGATTCTAGGGCGAATATGAAAAGCAGAGGGGAGAGAGGGCAACTCTGTCTCACCATTTTTTCTATTTTTATCGGACCAGTTTGTTCTCCATTTATTAGAATATTTGCCTGTTGGATGTGGTAAATTGTAGTGACGACGTTTTCGAATCTGGTGCCGAGGTTCATATTATATATTTTTTGAATTAAGAAATGCCAATTTAAATTGTCGAATGCTTTTTCAGCATCCAAAAACATAAATGCAAATTGTTTTTCCAGATGGGCTTCATAGAATTCTGAAATGTCTATCACTGTTCTTAAATTATTCTTAATTTGTCGAAATGGGAGAAATCCATTTTGATCTTCATGGATATATGTGTTTAAAACCTGTTTTAATCTATTGGCTATTATAGAAGAGAATAGTTTGTAATCTGCATTCAGGAGCGAAATTGGTCTATAATTATTAATAAGTCTGTGGTCTAGGTCCTCCTTCGGGATCAGCTAAATTAAGGCTCCCCTCCACGAGTCCGGCATCTTGGCTGCTAAGAGTACCTCATTAAATACATCCAGCATCAGTGGTCCAATTTGTTCTATGATTGTTTTGTAAAATTCTACCGGTATCCCGTCCGGTCCTGGTGCTTTATTGTTACTTTGCTTCTCTCTTGCTGACTTCAGTTCGGACCATGTTATATTTTTGTTTAATAATTCTATCTCTTCCTCTCCAATTGCTTTATCATTCGCTTCCTCCAGGTATTTCATTATTTTATCCTCACAGACTTCTTCTTTTTTGTATAATTTCCCGAAGTATTTAAAAGTGATCTCTTTTTTCTTCTCTATCTCCTCTTGCAAATTGCCCCCCTCGTCCATTAATTGGTGTATCAATCTTTTTTCTTTCGTTTTCTTAAGTTTGTGGGCTAACCATCTCCCTGGCTTGTTTGCATGCTTAAAGTAGATTTGTTTAGTCATTTTCAGACTAATCTCCAATTTTTCTTGTTCCAGTAAATTTAGTTTGTGTTTAGTTGTTGTTAACTGGTTCTGTATTCTTTGGTTTTTGGGGTTCTTTTGTAGTTGGGTTTCTAAATCCTTAATTTCTTGTTGTAGGTTACTTTGTTGGGCATACTTTCTTTTATTTCTCATAGCATTGTAAGAGATTGTTATTCCTCTTATAAATACCTTCAATGTGTCCTGCGGCTTTGCTCCGCATTAGGAGGGCTTCTCATTGAGTCCAATGCATCAAGAAAGAGACCAAGCCGGTTCAGTCTTGGATGAGCAGCCCCGAACACACGCTCAGGGAAGCTCTTTTATTGAACACACATTGTTAAATGTCACAAAAGAGAGAGTTCAGTCTACTTTACATGTTAAAAGAGTAGGAGGTCTCAGTGGATACATTGTAGCGCCCAATCACAGTGCTTAAGGGATACAAAGTAACCAATCCGCGCCTGCAGTCCAGCCAGTAGCCCAAGGTGGGCAGCATCCTTTTGTTCCTGATACCTGCTTTCAGCCTATGTGAGGTTTTGCAGGTATCGAAACTCCTTTGCCTACGTGAGGCTTGGCATATATCAAAACTCCTTTGCCTACGTGAGGCTTTGGCATATGCCCAGGCTGTTAGATGTGGATTCGCTGCTGCATCTCCTCTGTTTTAGTTTTACGCAGAGGGATTTCTTCTGGTTCTTCGCTATAGCCCATACAGAAGCCCGTGCTCATGTTCTCATCGGGGTCCTCTGAGGGTATAGCTTTGTACAGAGATTCTTTTTCCCAGAGGGCATTGACCTGTGCAATGGTGCGTTTTTCTGCTAGCAGTGACAGACTATTGGAGATGGCGCGAACAAAGATTGGTAATATACATGGAAGAATGACACACCCAGCAGCAATAATACCTATGAGCGCTACTATAGCTTGTAATCCTGGCAGTTTTGGGAGCCAGGAGCCAAAGATATTTTTGAGGTCCATACCTCGCCATACTTGATCCAGATTGTAGGTTAATTGTCGCATCTCAGTAGTTAACTGCGCTACGACTTTGCCAACCTTGTCAATTTGAAGACAGCAATTTGTGAGATTAAACCTTCCACATACCCCCCCTTCCTACGCTTCCCTTTTTTTGCGAGACAACATGTCATAAACAGGGATGCCTAGTTCCTGCTTCACTGAGATTGGAAGGAGGAAGAAGGAAGGTCTTATCCACATGACCCTTGCCAATCTGCTGGGAGGGATGGGTAGGCTAGGTTGCCGCAGATCCAATACATGTCATTGGGTGCAGTCCAGTTCTGGGAGGATGAAGTGTCCCTGAGATAAGGGAGGAGGGTTGTGTTGAATTTTGTGGGTGTGGTAGTAGCATTATCAGGTGCTGTCCAATTCCGGTAGGAGATGTCCCACGTACCTAAACAAAGGAGATGTCCTACCGGAATGGACCCATTTCGGGAGAAGCAGTTTCTACCAATTAGATTGGTAGTAATTGTCCAGATAAGGGGGTCGGGGGCAGTTCTGGCTGTTGTGTTTCCTATAGAAGACATGTTGTTGAACAGTGATGGCGAGGCTTCTAAGGCTTGCCATGGCCACTGTTCTCCTGTGGTGGTTCCCCTGCAGACAAAGCAATTGGTTATTGCAAGTTGTTTTGCAATTTTTTCTGCCATGTCCATGAATAGTTTTTTTGCTATTTTGCTGGTATCAGGGGCTTTATCTAACTTTCTTAAATTATTATACACCGACCAGCCTAATGATGTTTCCTTACCCTCATATATCACTTCTGTTTTTATAGTAATGTAGGTGTTTGGGTCTGCTCCTATGCCATCGATCCCTATACCATAGGTATCCATGGCGGGGTGTTGTCTGGAGATAGTGATCTCTACCTTGTTGTCCTTGGTAGACCCTGATACTCGTTTAAAATGTGACAGATGATTGCAGCCTGAGTACCCTCCCCCAGTGTAATCACAGACACAAGACCAACCCGAGCATTCAATGGAGCCCCCGCAAGGGATCCAATGATTAGGTTTTCCTACGGCCCAATTGATGGGCGTGGGACACAAATACTTATGATCATGAGCATATTTGGTTTTCCAATCATCTGACCCACAAGGATATCCCCCTGGTTTGGAACAAGCAATGCAAACATCAAAAGTCAAGACAATTGGGTCAGTACCATCCTTAAGCACAGTGGTGTGATTTAGGTAGTAAAGTTTTCCCTCCCCTTCAGGATCGGCTCTGCCAGAGGCTTTTGGAAGTCTGGCCCACAAAGTAACATTGAGGTGAACAGCCGCCTTGGGGTCATAGCAAATAGTTTTTGAGTTCATTTTGCATAACTGATACATAGTCCCATTATTCTGGCAAGTTTTCCCAGTAGAAAGGCATCTCTGTGGTTGCTGGGTATGGTAAATGAGAGTCAGTCGAGTGAAGCCTGCTTGTGTGGTTTTGGTCAAGCAGGGGGTACAGTCATCTGGTTTGGTGGGTTTTTGTGATCTTTTAATCCTATGCAGCAAAGGGGGGTTCTGAATATGAGTGTCAGGCTGATTCACAAATTGTCTGTGATGATGATGAGGTCTGAGGATTGTCCAAGAGCTGTAGGTGTTGCGCGTGGAATCATGGAGGCGTCGACCTGAACAATAGTAGGTGGTTGCAGTAGGATGGGATATGAGGAGTGTAGCTCGAGGGGGTTGTTCAAAGGTGTTGACCCGGAAAGAGGCATTGCTGGAGATGTAGGACCATGGCTGAGGAAGCGTTGACCATCTGAGATAAGGGGGAAAAATGTCCCAGGATGCAGTGCAGGTCAGCAGGAGGGGGGTGTCTGGCGTGAAGTATGTCACTCTGGATGGAATGGAAACTTTGGAGGCATGTGCAGCAAGGAGGAATAGGAGGAGGAGGAGGAGGGTCAGTGAAGCAGCAGGGCAGATCATGTTGATATGTCTGCAGCTGGTGGTTTTGCTACCTTGGGGTGGTATGGTCTGACGTGCCATCCAGGAACCCACAGGACACGATCTGGAAGCTGGATAGCTGCATAGCCGCGACCCCAGGTGAGGAGATCAGCAGGACCCTTCCAAGCAGGGTCTGGCAGTTGGCAGTAGTATACCTGTGGTTTGGGAGAACCAGGGGGGGGAGGAGAAGTGTCGCTCCGCTGCTGTTGTAGCAGGGGTGCCAGAGAGATTGAGGAAATTAAGCGTATAAAGGCAAAGATTAAGGGTGTTTTGCATCGCCGGGAGGCCAAGGGGTTTTTTCCCTTTGGTCAGATGTCGTTCTAGTGCTGTCTTTAAAGTTAAATTGGCTCTCTCTGCCAGGGCTTGTCCCTGGCTGTTGTAAGGGATCCCAAATTTGTGGGTGACCTGCCACTTAGAGCAAAATTCTAACATAGCCGCACTAGTTTATGCAGGATCATTGTCTGTTTTTATTTCGTTTGGGCATCCCAACGATGCAAAGGTGCGAATGCAGTGGTTAATGACATGTTTAGAGGCTTCTCCTCTCTGCGGGGTTGCCATTATGAACCCTGAATAAGTATCAATTGTGACATGCAGGTACTTCCAGGGGGAAAATGGAGGAAACTGAGTAACGTCCATTTGCCATATTTCACAGGCTTTCAACCCGCGGGGATTTACTCCTAAGGGGATGGAATTGGCTTGCTGACTGCAGGTGGGGCATTGCTGTCTGATGGCTGAGGCTTCTGCCATGGTAAGGTTAAAATGTTTCATGAGGGCTTTGACATTTTGATGAAAGTAAGAATGGCTTTCCCAGGGAGTTAGGGTGTGCGTGGTCATAATACCTGCAGCCGCTTGATCAGCCACGTCATTGCCTTCCTGGAGAATTCCTGGGAAAGACTGGTGGATGCGAATGTGGGCTACAAAGAGAGGGTGTTGTCATTGCGCAACAAGCTGTTGCAGTGTAACAAAAAGAGAGAGAAGGTTCTTGTCAATAGCGGGAGAGAGGTAAGAGTCATGGATGGTAGAGACTATTTGGGTAACATACAGGCTGTCCAAGATCAAGTTGAGGGGTTCGCTGAAATTTTGGAGGACTAGTATGGTTGCAGCAAGCTCAGCCCTTTGTGGTGAAGTCTGCACAGGGGTGGTTTTGGTGTGCCATGCTCCATTCTTTTGCCAAGTGCATGCCCCTCGTTCCCTGCTGCCATCAGCAAATATAGTCAGGGCACTGACCAAAGGCTGTTTGCTGATGGGAGAGGAGAAGGAGATGGGTATGGTTTGAATGATCTGAAGATGTGGGTCAGCGGGTGGGTGGCAGGAGACTAGCCCAGGCCAGTCGGATAAGGCCAACTGAAGCTCCTGGGAGTTTTGGAATAGAGGTTCCCAAATTTGCAGCGAGAAGGGGATAAAAAGTGTGGAGACATCTATCCCCATGAGTGCTTTTGTGTGTCTCCTGCCCTTTACGATTAATTGAGCCAATTGAGCTGGTTTGGAAGTGATGGAGCATCGGGGCGTGTGGGAGAGATGGATCCACTCTAAGATGTGGAGCTTTTGGTCCTTTTGGGTCACTGCCGCGGTCAAGAGCCTTGGGGTGGCTAGAATGACCATATCTAGAGGAGTATTGGCAGCGGCCCTATCCACCCATATTCTACGTATGTTCTCTTCTATATGGGTCAGCGCTTGAAGCTGAGGTTGCTGCAAGGATATTTTGTCAGCGGGCCCTTTTCCCCAAGTAAGGGCTTCGAACAGCGGAGAGAGAGTGTCAGTGGTTAGTGACAGGAAAGGTCGGCCCCAATTAATGGTGCCCAGATATCGTTGAAGCTGAACCAGGGTAGGTTGAGGAGGCAGAGAGAGTGAGGGGAGTGAAGGATAGGCAGTAGTTGAGAGCATTTTATAGCCTAGATATGCATAGGGAGTCAGCACTTGTACCTTTTCAGGCGCTACGTGCAAGCCTCCCTTTGCGAGGATGGCTTTCAGGAAAGAGAACGAAGCAAACACTGTACCTGGGGGTCCAGGAGCAGCAACCAGGATGTCATCCATGTAATGATACACCAGAAATTGTGGATAGGCAGAACGATAGGGTAACAGGACCTTATTTACATAGTGCTGACACATGGTGGGGCTGTTGAGCATGCCCTGAGGTAGGACTTTCCATTGAAAGCAAGAGGAGGGAGAGGAGTTATTCAAGCAAGGCAGAGTAAAGGCGAACAAGGCGCAGTCAAGTTCATGCAGTGGGATAGAAAAAAAATCAATCCTTTAGGTCAACAACCATGAGATCAAATTTTTCAGGGATGATATTGGGATTTGGCAGACCACATTGTAATGCCCCCATTGGTTTTATAATCATGTTCAAGGCCCTCAAATCCTGTAGGAGCCTCCATTTCCCTGATTTTTTCTTTACAACAAAAATGGGGGTGTTGTATGGGCTGACAGATGGTTCAGCATGCCCTTTGACAATTTGGTCCTGGACAAGTGATTGCAAGGCTTCTAATTTGTCTATAGTGAGGGGCCACTGATCCACCCAAACAGGCTCTGTGGTTTTTAGTTGCAGCCGCAGTGGGGTTTCAGTGGAGGATGCCATTAGTCTATGATGAGTTTTGCATTAAGTTGAGACATGAGATCACGGCCCCACAGGTTAGTGTGTAGTGGAAGCACCAAGGGTTGGAGGTAGGCAGTGTGAGAGATGTCAGATGAACTCACCGGTAGCCAGTGTTTGCTACGGTGGGCGTGCTGAACTCCTCCCACTCCCCGAACGGCCGGGGCAGTTTCCAGGGGTCAATCGTCTGGCCACTCAGCCATTCGGATGACACTATTGTCAGCTCCAGTATCTAAGAGACCCGAAAAGACCTTATCATTGATTGTGAATTGTAATACAGGCCTGGCTCGTTCCATAGACAGCGATGCCCAGGCATCTTCAGTTTTAACAGGTACTGGAACAGCAGTTGCCACTAGTTCTCCCTTGCTAAATTTTGTGGGAGTATTTCCAATTACCGCTATGGCAACTGAGGAAAAGTCATCGGAATCTCTCAGAAATGGAGATGCAATAATTCCTTTTGCCATGAGGTCCTGGATGGGATAAATTATGAGGGGCGTCATGGCAGGAGGGATGGTTTTCAAACACATTGGGAGAAAGTACATAGTGCCTGGGATGTCAATTTCCATATCTTCAGAAGCAGTTAATTGGAAAGATATGGTGTCAGCCTTTGGAGTGGGGCTGGCTGACTGCCCCCCCTCTAGTTTCCCTGCGGTTGGGGGGTGCTGCTGTGACACTGGTTTGCCCAGTGGTACCCCTTTTTGCACCTTGGGCAAATTGTTTTTGGCTTGTTGTTGTTTTGTGGATTGTCCCTAGCCCTACATTGTGCTTTAAAGTGGCCTGGTTTCCCACAATTGAAGCAATTCCCAGCTGGCCTGTTTTGAGAATTTGCTTGCTGCAGGGCCATTGCCAGGTGTTCCATATTGTAGGAAACAGTCCCCATGATTCTGCAAGCCTTTAGATAGTCCGAGAGGGAAGCCCCCCCTCAGGCAGCCAGAGGCTGCAGAATCCTTTTGCAATCCTCATTTGCATTCTCAAAGGCTAATTTCAACAGAAGCTCTCTGCGGGCCTCTTCATTTGAAATTTGCCTCTGGACAGCCTTTTGGAGCTCCTCTATGAATTCGGCATAAGGCTGATGTGATCCCTGAGTAATTTTGGAAAAGGAGCCTATGGCCCCAGAGGCAGGATCATCGACCTTATCAAGGGCTTTGATAGCGATGATACTGACAAGGGCGAGAACTTGCTGTGGCATCGTTGTCTGGGATGTTAAGTCAGCGAATCAGCCCATGCCAAAAATTTGATCTGCTCTTGAGCCACGATCGTGAGCAACTTTCTCAGCTTCAGCACGAAAGTCTGATTCCCACACAACGTACTGCGGTCCTGTCAGTATCATTCGGAAGAGGTCTTTCCAATCTTGGGGTAGCATAAAAAAGGAGGTGCTGATGGTGTTAATGAGACCTCTGACATACGGTGCCTGAATGCCATACATGGCCACAGCTTGTTTTAAATCTCTAATTAATTTCATGGATAAGGGCTCAAGCCTAGGCACCATATTCCCAGCTCCATCCCCCACATATTCTATGGGGCAGAGGGAGAGCTCCTCTAGGGTAAGAGAGCCCTCCTTGCGCCCCTGTGCCATGGCTTGTGCAACTGCTCCCATGGGTGTCTGATCCCCCACAGGATTTAATTTAGGAGGAACTGAGGGTTCAGGAGCTGTGGGGGAAGAGGCTTCCAGTGGGAGAACGTCTTTGGTTTTGGTCTCAGCAACATGGGGGGGGGACCTCCCACAGGGGGAGGGGGTGCCAGCGTTAGTCAGCGCTGAGCTGTGAGCTTTTAAACATTCCATAATTATCCACCAGGTGGTTAAAATCTTTGGCGGAGCCCTGGGAGCATCATGAAAAAAGTCACCCAAACGTTGCCATGTGGAGACTTTTAAGGACCCCTTTTCCGGATAAGCCGGACATTGCGTGTGGATGTAATTTAAAAGGGCTATGAGGTCCTTTTTAGTTGGAGCCTGGAGCGTTTTGCCCTGACTCCTAAGAATCAAAATTGAGCTCTTCGTTAATTCCCTTAATTCCTGCAGATGCACCATCTGCGCTTTAGAGAATTTCCCACCCATACTCACCTGAAGGGAGGATTTCTCCTGGGGAGGGATCCGTGACACTAGACGGCGTCCCTGGGTTGCAACTGGCTCGTCCGGCCGGGTGAGATGGGAGGTTGAAGGCGGGCGGGTCCGCTTCTTTTCAGAAGATCACGTCGGGGTCACCAGATGCGGCTTTGCTCCGCATTAGGAGGGCTTCTCATTGAGTCCAATGCATCAAGAAAGAGACCAAGCCAGTTCAGTCTTGGATGAGCAGCCCCGAACACGCCCTCAGGGAAGCTCTTTTATTGAACACACATTGTTAAGCGTCACAAAAGAGAGAGTTCAGTCTACTTTACATGTTAAAAGAGTGGGGGGTCTCAGTGGATACATTGTAGCGCCCAATCACAGTGCTTAAGGGATACAAAGTAACCAATCCGCGCCTGCAGTCCAGCCAGTAGCCCAAGGTGGGCAGCATCTTTTTGTTCCTGATACCTGCTTTCAGCCTACATGAGGTCTTGCAGGTATCGAAACTCCTTTGCCTACGTGAGGCTTGGCATATATCAAAACTCCTTTGCCTACGTGAGGCTTTGGCATATGCCCAGGCTGTTAGATGTGGATTCGCTGCTGCAGTGTCCCATATATTTTGTTTCGAAGTTAGATCATTATTATTTTCCTTTAAGAAGAAGTTCAGTTCTTCTTTCAGTTTGTTAGTATATTCTTCTTCTTTTATTAAATGAGTGTTAAGAGTCCATCTTTTCTTTGGTTTTCTTCTACCTCTCCAGGTTATTTGAATTGGGTTGTGGTCAGCCAAGTCATTTGGTAAGATTTCGCTATCTTTGATTTCATTAATTAATTCACCATTTATCCAAGCCATATCTATTCTTGTCCAAATTTTGTGTGGGTTAGAATAATAAGTAAACTGTTCTTTTTTGGGGTTTAATTTTCTCTAGATATCTACCAGATTCATTTCATTCAACATATCCTTACATGGCTTAGAAAATTCTCTTTTTCCTTTTTTGTTCTTACTCCTGTTACTATGATCCTTCCGGTAGTCAGCAATAGAGTTAAAATCGCCAATCAGGAAAATATTGCCATTTTCAAAATCTATTATTTTTTGGTGGAGATGTTTGAAAAATTTACCTTGATCATCATTTGGGGCATAGATTACTACCAATAAAAATGTAATGCCATTAATCGAGATTTGTACCACCAGAGTTCTTCCTTCAGGGTCCGCCCAGATTAACTCCGCTTTTAAGTCATCTCTCACATAGATTGCAATACCTTTCTTTTTGTGTTTATCTGTTGGTGCTGTGAATAATTTTCCCAGTTTCGGACAATCTAGGAATTTCTCCTCACTTTTTCTAATGTGTGTTTCTTGTATGCAAATTATATCAACGTTTTGTTTTATTAGTTTGGTTAGAATCCTTTTCCTTTTAGCTCTTGAATTTAGGCCGTTTATATTGATGGAAAGAATTTTTCTTCCTTCGTCCATTTACTTAAGTCTGCCTCGCTTTTTGTCTTGTAACTATATGGCTCTCTTCTTGTGGTTGATATGGGATTGTTTCTTCTCTTTCTTGTTGTAAGTTGTCTTTCCCTTGAGTTTGGACAGATCTTTCTTCTTTGTTCCTATGGCGGTTACAATCTTCCTGCATGTTCCTTTGGGTTTCCTCCCTAGTGTGTTGATCCTCCGTGGTTGTTAGCTGTTCTAGGAAGTCTTGTGCTTGTTCTATTGAATCTATTTTAATTTTTCTTTCCTTCCATGCTATTAGCATCCCTTCTGGGATTAGCCATTCAAATGAGATTTCTTTTTTATTTAAGTAATTGGCTAAAAATTTATATTCTTGCCTTATGGCCCTCACTTTTCTTGGAATCTGCTTAAGAACTATGATCTCTTTGCCCTTATATAATATTCTCTCATCTCTGGCCATTCTAAGTATTAGGTCTCTCATGCATCTTCTTGAAAAGCGGATATGGATCTCCCTTGGGCAATTGTGACGCCTTGCGTAACTGGTGTTCACCCTATAGACTTCGTCGAATTCTTTGAGTAAGTCATCTTTCTCCTTTTCAACTAGTTCAGCCAACAAACCTGCCATTAATTGCTCTAGTTCTTCATTTTTGGATTCCTCCACGTTTTGGAACCTTAGGTATGCAGCTGCTCTGTCCATCTCAAGTTGGACCAAGGAATCTTCCATTTCTCTATTAACATTTTTAAAGTCTTCCTCAGTCCTTTCTAGGTTCCTCTCCGCTTGTTCTGTCCTCCTCTCTATTTCTTTTATTTTTATTTCAGTTCTTTCCATGGCCAATTGCATTGTCCCAACCTTATCTTCAACTCTCTGTATATCTGCTCTCATCTCCTCTTTTAATTTACCCATTTCTTCCTGCAGTTCGCTAATATCGGCTCTGGTCTCATTGTGATTCCTAATCATAATCTCCTGCATTCTAGACATTGATTCTTGCAGGGATAATAATGTCACTTGTAGATTGGCATTAGTGACAGTCGGTTGTTTTTCTCCTGTCAAGGTCTCTTCTATAGTTTTCTGCGTTGTTGGGGAGGCAGTTGCCAAAGTTGTCATCAAGGTCTGGGTGTTCTTCCTTCCCGTTTTCAGGGCCATGGTTGTTGTGGAAGTCATCTCTGATAAGATTTGTTTTTGCAATTGGACAATGTTAAGAATATTATCCCAAATCACCATTCGATGTAATAGCCCTTTAAGTGTGATTACAAGTCTATTTGCTAAGCTTACACACCAAGTTATTTTAGATCTCTTTCTTCGGCCCAATCTGTCATTTAGGCAAGTTAAATTCCAATTCAATAAAGTGTTATCAGATACTATACAATACTATACAATAGATACTATACAATAGAATGTTATCAAATATTATGTATTATGTATTATATATTATTCTCTATATTAAGTTCATATACCAGAGTTAATTGTATTTTACCCCTAATAAATCATCACCATATCAAATCAAACTTGTTTAAAGCAAACAACCAACTCTAGAATTTCTCACTCTATATATACCTTTGTCCTATAATGTATATTAATATTTAAGGTTCCAATTAATCTGAGACAACCCTATTTAACAGACCTTAAAATTTTTGTATATCCAAGAGAGTCTAATCAGTAAACCCTAATAACTATAACAAGCGGTTTGCCTTTATACTTGTATTTATAACTATTATAGAAAGAAAGGAAAGACCAAGAGAGAAAGGGAGAGAGAGAAAGAGTGCAGGAGGAAAAGGATCTTTTCAATTTTGGGGAATCACTAGACACGTATCTGTGGGATTAGTTCCATAGAAAAACAAGTCTGGGTTGGGGCTGGGGTTTTAGTCTTATAGTCTTTCCTCCTGGGCGCACCAAAGGAGCAGAGGGAGGAAGTGCTGACTAATTGCTGTCAGCGATCAGCGATCAGTCTTTGCCAGGCTTCCGTCTGTCTCTTCCTTCTTCTTCTTCCCTCTTCTTCTTCCCTTCTGCCAGCAATTGTCAGTCCACAGTCACTTTGGGCATCCGCCTCAGATCGATCACTTTAGAAATCAGTTTTGTAGGCAATGATGCTAAAAGGAAAGGACCTTGCATATAAAAGTCAGTGCATCGCTATCTTGCTCTGTACCGCTCTCTCTGCCCTCCTTCGCAGCTATAGACCTCTCCTAGTCTTCTAGTCTTCTCAGGCGCTGATCCCAGGTGGCAATCCACTCCCGAGCTTCTTAAATTTCCCACTGCCTTTTTCTCTCCTCGACAATCTTCTTCCAAATGCTCCAATCCACACTTTCACTTTAAGTGTCGAGCCATTCTATCCGCATTTATCCCCCTTTCACTTTTCAAACTGCTTTTCTAGCCGCCTGTCTCCAGCTTCCCCCACTGTTACTCACAATGAAACAGGGAGAGTCAGACCGATCTCTCTCATGGCTTTTGTAGTCCTTCTGCCCTTTTCTGCTCAGATCCTTCAGGCTGTCACTTTTTGCTTCGTCAGTTCAGTGACAGACTGGACTTTGGAGCCGCCATTAGCTGGCAGGTGGCTCAATCGCGCTGATCTCAGAGGCTCTTCCTTCATTGCTGGGGAGTTGCCTTCCCCCAAACAGCAACCCGGGGGTCCTCTATTTTGACATGAAGCTCTACGGGTTTCGTGTATCCACTGGGGATCCCTCCAAACGTGAGAAGAGGTGTTCGAAAGCCACAGCTGGGCTTCTCCACCTCTGGACGTCCCTGTCCTGCCACCGGAAGCCCCATGCAGACCCTTAAGCTCCATTTTAATGGGACGTTCTTACATCTTTTCATTTTCTTCCACCCAGTGTCAAAATATGAAACGAATCTCAATCCTTCAAAGAATATAAAATTTACCAGCACTCATCCTAGCTACACAGTCTTTCTTTTCTTTATAGCTTGGATATGGGTCTTCTCCTATTATTAATGACCAATCTGAACAATTCCACATTCAATGGATGTTCCCGAATATAAACCAGCAATATGTGTGGATGCTCCAGTTGCTTATTCTTTTTTCATGGACCTGGATTGGAGTCATTTATATACAAGATGACAGGAGCTTCAGTTTTATTCAGAATGAACTTCCCAAGTTATCTGCAGGAGGTATCTGCTTTGACTTTATCAAACAATTCCCAAATGTGTATTTCAAAACTGGCATTCATGAAATGATAGAGTCCTGGTTTAAACTGTACCTCTTGATTAGCAACAGCACAGCCAGTGTTGTGTTCTTACATGGTGAAATTCACACTACAATCTTTCTGAGAATGTTTCCCAGAATTTTGGAACTTGAAAATGTACAAATGAAGAGAGGCAAAGTCTGGATGATGACCACACAGATGGATTTCACTTCTCTTCCCTTTCAACAGTCTTGGGATATAGATATCCTTCATGGTTCCTTAGCTTTTGCAACTCAGTCAAAAGAGCTGATGGGTTTCCAAAATTTTCTTAAGATGAGAAACCCTAACGTGGAGACTAGAGATGGTTTTATTAAGGACTTTTGGAAACAGGCATTTGATTGTTCCTTCCCAACTTCCATGGAAGAGGACAATGTTTGGAATCACTGCACTGGGGAAAAGAAGCTAGAGGCTCTTCCTAAGTCTCTTTTTGACATGAACATAACTGCCCACAGCTATAGTGTTTACAATGCAGTTTATGCTGTAGCCCATGCATTGCAGTCTATGACTTCATTAAATTTCAAACATAGAACTATGTCTGAAAAAATAAAAAATAAACTCTTGAATCAACAACTATGGCAGGTAATGACCTGATTACACAAACATAAAGGAGACTGTCTACATCTTTACTGAACCTGATGTTTGTGCATTTTAGAAGAGGTATACCATTTTCTTCCGTCATTTCACAGGTCTTCTTGCTTACAATTTACTTTTGGTGAATGTGAGGTACTTGATTTTCCTGGTGGATGTCAAAATCCAACAGCACTGATTCATCAGCAGTTCATAATCTGCTGACCATGATGTGAGAGTTAGGGTCTAAAAGAGATTAAAATATATTGGGTTCCTTCTTGATTATTACTCAGCATGCTCTTTGTTTTCAGAGTTTGATAACTTCAGATCTCATTCTTTGCATCTCTGGAGGGCACACATAGGAAGCACATGATCTCTGAATCTCCTCCTGTTAGGATATCGGGGCCACACCTTTCTTATCTCTATCATGTATATTATTAAATGCCTTGGGCCGCATTCTTTTCTCAGGAATGTTTGCATGGACAACCAGAACTCTACATCTTTCAACATTCCTGTAATGGCTAATAACAACTACATTAAAATATTTCTATAATGGTTATGTAATAATGTTATTAAGCCAGGTCCAAAAGGATAGCATACTCCCATAAGAACAAAATGTCAGGGAACACCACATTTTCAGTGAAAAGACTAACTCTGTGACTATTGTTGATATCATCCAAATCACAATTAGGAACAGTAAAGGATATTCCAATGATGCAAATGAGATATTAGGATCCTGGTTTCTTTCTTGACTAATTTTTCCATTCAAGGTGATTCCTGTGAAAAATAAATCTCTTAATGCTTGAATTTGCTTGTGTTCTTCATTCTTTTGGGTTTTTTTTTAAAAGAGATAACCTATATCCCTGGGAGCAATGATAAATTGGTTTCACTCTTTATATTTTGTTTACAATATTAGCCATATTATAAATAAACAAATATTAGACAACAGATTAACTATATTTAATCATGATTATTTAAGTAGACATTGGTATTTCTATGTTATAAAATCTTTTTATCTTTTAATTGGTATTATTTTTGTGTTCATTTATTATTTATATTTCTTTCCACTTTAATAGTTTCACAGCTTTCTAAGAAAAGTCTCATTTAACAACAGTGTTGGGGAAATGATTTCCTTTGATCAAAATGGAAATCTGGAAGCAAGATTTGATATTATCAACTGAGTTACATTCCCAAATCTAAGTCTACATTAAGTTAAAGTGGGAAAATTTGATCTCAGAGCACCCAAAGGCAAAGATTCCAGTGTTGATGTCAAAGCCATTAGGCGGCCAAGAAGGTTTAGCCAGGTATTTTCCCCATACAGTTGGGGTTCA